>CAMXCT020003702.1:80000-155000 GCA_947184155.2 Cladocopium goreaui | reverse complement strand
TGATCTAACAAAAACATATTCTAATTCATTTAGATGGTTGACTATGCTTTGTGGTAGATATACCTATAGGTAGCTGGATAATACAGCAACTGTACCTGACCAGCCAATGGCAATGGCCATGGTTTGCATGAAGCTATTGGTTTCTTGGCCTTTTCTCTGAGGCAAAGTTGCAGAACCTCTACCGATCTTCAGGGAAGGCATTCAAACCGAACCTGATGGCCCAGGCGCGTAATTGTTCGGGCGAGTTTAAAACAGAAACAACAACAACAACCCCTTTGCCATTAAAAGAACCACTGGTTGGTGGTTTGGAACTTGTTTTATTTTTCCATATATTGGGAATAATAATCCCAACTGACTTTCATATTTTTCAGAGGGGTTGCAACCACCAACCAGACCATGTTTTATGGCAATCGGCTGACCAAACCATGGTTTTTCCCATGGTTTTCCCATAGATTTTCGAGTGAAAACTCCGCCATTTCTCAGGTGTCCTGGACCATGGGCAATGCCCTGGCAGACCTTTGGGCAATCCTTTACCACGCCAGGGACCGAGTTGGGGCGTTGCGGGAGGTCCTGGCAGTCGCCAAGTCATCGCCTCAATTTAAGAGTTTGCGAACTGGAAAATGGTCATGTGTAATGGGTGAACATTAATGGAAAACATTACCCATTTGATAGAGTGTTCTAATGGTGTTCTATGGGTGTTTTATGGTCATTATCCACTAATGTGTTCAACTACAATCTATAAATGGGGAACTATCTATTGTTATGAAGCACGATAAACGACCATTTTCAATAGCAAACTGTTAAATTACCCGAAGGTAAATGGCTGAACTATCTACAGGATGGTGCCCCCCAGTTACAAGTTTGTTGGTTTATAAACCTCATGAATATTATACTTATATCTACCATAGACCATAGAATTCAGCCACTTATAAGGCAACTGAATGGGGGCCCCATCCTGTATGGTTATGAACCACTTATGATCCGGGGCTGACCCTCCAACTAGATTTCTTGGTTATATCTACCATAAAATCACAAGCATAGTCAAATGTCACAGACATTTGGCTTCACTTTTGGGGATATATAGGGTATATAGATTTTTAGCAACAAGAATGGGGATACAAACCAATCACAATGAAAATATGGAGGACTAAGACCAACAATCTGATGTCTTAAGGGCTTATAACTCGGAACTACAGCCATTGAAATAATGGTAGTGGTTTGACGGGCAAATGTATTTTTGAACTACAGTTTGGATGGGCTTAAAGTTATAACATGTACCTAAATATAGTTTGTTGATCACCTAAACGATGGGTAAATGCATCCCCATATTCCCTCCATATTCCCATTATATAGTCATTATATGTCTATTATGGTGCGTAATGTCAGTTATATCCCATTCTTATCCCATAATGACATTTTTTTCTGTTCTTATATCCCCACGATATTCCCATGATATCCCTAAATATTGCATTAATTTCCCAAGAACATTCCATGTTCAAGCCATATTTCCCATGAATTCCCATATTAACATACCATGTTTCCATTTTCCCATGATATTCCTATTATATCCCCATGATTAGCCAATGATTATCCCAGCATATCTCACAATTAATCCTTGTAACATGTTATAACCATGGTTGTTGCTAGACTATTTCATTACATCCCAGCTTTTCATCCCTATACCTATATTTTTTCCCCGATGTTAAATCTACAAGTGCTATCTGATGGTTTGGAACCATGGAATTTTATGACTTTCCCACCATATTGGGAATTTCATCATCTCAACTGACTTGAGCATATTTTTCAGAAGGGGTAGGGCGAACAACCACCAACCAGGTTATTATTAACCATCATTAACAATCATTAACCATATAATAACCTTATAATAACCAGGTATATTACCAACCAATGGTAGGTTGAAACCACCAACCAGTGTCATATTTGATGGTTATATGCACTATTGTACCACAAAAATTCTGAGATTGGATCGCCAAGAAATCGTGAAAAATTCATCCCGCTCATCCGAAAATTCCCATTCGTGTTGCAAAAATCCATATGAATCACCATGAAGTCCCATGAAAGTCCCATGAAATCGCCATTAAATCCTCATGAACCATGAAACCCCCATTAAATCCCATTGAAATCCCCACGAAACCATCAAACCACCATCAAATCGCCATTAAATTCACCGGATTTTTGCTGAATCTTAGCTTCGCAAGGCGAAAACTCCGGAGTTGCTGTGGCAGGTAAATCAGCTCTGTGGAGGAGCTAGACAGTGAATTCGACCCAGGAAGTGATTCAGGTGGCGACTTGACCCGGTTTTTACCGCAGTTTTTAGCAGTAAAGTCACATAATTAGCTATGGAAAATCAGCATCAATAATAGGCAAATCATCGATCTACATCTTGTTGGTGGTTTGGAACATTTTTTTCCCATTGGAAATGTCATCATCCCAACTGACGAACTCCATGATTTCTCAGAGGGGTAGGGCTCAACCACCAACCAGAAATGGTTTTTCCCAGATCTATGTTACTGTCTGGCAAACTAACATAGTTGTGGACAATCACCATGCTATTAATGGGCAAATCAACTATTTCTATGGCCACTTTCAATAGCAAACTGTTAAATTACCAGAGGGTAATCACTATTAATCACTATTATCCCATTATTAACCACGATTAATCACTATTTTTCCCAGATCTATGTTAGTTTACCAGATTAATTACAAATCCCATAAAGTTGGGAGCCCTGCAGGGAGCCCCGTCATGGTCATCATGGCTCAGGAGCTTTTCTTGATCTCGTGAAGGAGGAAAGCGATCCGCAGGCCGGTGCCTTCATGACCATCATGACCATCTTATCGGAAATGATACCCTCTGGTTATGACCAACATAGCCATGGAAGCCATGGTCCATAGAAATAGATGATTTTCCCAGTGAACGAAACCTCCATTTATGGTTGGCATTTTCCATGGCGAACTGTTAGTCATAACCAGATGGTAGTTAAACCATATTTAAAAACATGAGTTGATAAATTATAGTTAATTAAAGCCATCTATGCTTATCAATTCTTGGTTTATAAACCATACTTGTAGATACTTATAGTTGGTGATCGTTTGGAAGCATCTTTCATGGGAGCCAACATAGGGATTCAACTACACCCTCAGAGAATCATGTTTACCCTGCTTTACAAGCCCCATGAACTTTGCTTAGATCTACCAGTGAGAACCCTCCAGTCATCAAACATGGCTGGAATGTCCCCGATGAAAATGGAGGTGTTAACGGGAAAATCATTGAACGGGAAAATGGAGGATTTTCCAGCAAGCCATGTTTGATGACACCGGAGGATACTCATTATTCCCACTAAACTCCCAATAACTCATTGCTACAAATTCTAAAATCCCAAATTTGTTTATGGTGATTTTCTAAAATGCTACTTGGGCATCATTTCCACCGTGCAGCAGGCGATTGCGGTAAGCTTACCTCAAAAGATGCAGGCAGGGATTCAGGAGAAAAAGGATAGGTGTTAAGCTCCAAAAATGGATTCGTCAAACAATGGAAATATCACAGGATAGAAATTAGCATGTTTTTCTCAAAAACACAACTTAAATAAATGTCCAATGGGAATTCCCATCATCCAATACCACATGTTGTGATGGTTTAGCCATGTTTGGATTTTTCCAGCACCCAATGGCAAAAACATCGGATGGTATCAAAAACCGACCGTTTTTCATGGAGATTATGATTTTTGGACGGGAATTTTCAGCAGCAATTTTGCGGCAGTTGCACCAGAAATCGGCTGGTTTAATGAAGAGTTGGGGTTGGTTCAAACGATGCTGGGTTGAATCAACAAAGATATGTCGATGTCGCAGCTATTATGGATAAATGTAGAAGTCCAGTGGGAAAAGAAACATTGGCTTTGGTTGTATTGATGAGTGATCAATCAAAATGTTCTGGTCATTGAAGGACTCAACCAAGAGGCATATAATCATATATAATCATATATAATCATATATAATCATATATAATCATATATGATCATATATCATCATATATAATCATATTTAATCATATATAATCATATATAATCATATATAATCATATTTAATCATATATAATCATATATTCGGTATATACGGATCATAGTTGGGCATTACTGTTGATTCAACGAAGCAATTAAAAATTGTCTGATGGATCAACCATGACGACAGAGACATAGACCAAAAATATGTGTGAAATCTTCGAGGACCCAAAGGCTTACCAAGAAATAGTTTGGTTCAAAGTGTGACTATGTAGCCATTTTTGGGTTCAATAATACTAAATAAAAACACAAAGAACTTCACCACCATGTGGTTAGATATATCATGATTTATCCCGTCCCCCTAATAATTATGAGTTACACCCCCATTGAACGGTCCCAGTCATATGTGATTTTCTCCCCACATTTACCATGCTTTCGATCGGAGGGGGTTGTGGGATTATATCGATACCCCAAGATTCTATTGATATTCTATTGTATCCCCCAACAAATTCAGTGAAATCCCAGTTTTCCATGATATTGTTGGGGTAAAAATCCCAACAAAACGACCATTTTTGATGGTGAAATCCCAGTTCATGCCTTGCTCACACCAGGTTGGTGCGGTCTATGATTGCTTTTGCTACCTCGAAGAAGCCAGCAAAAAAGCTGCGACTGGGCTGAAATTGAAACAGCACGCACTTTAAAATCGGAGGATTTTGGACGATTGGGCCCTTGGAACCAATTTGAAAGCCTATCTT
Source organism: Cladocopium goreaui (assembly GCA_947184155.2). Taxonomy (NCBI): domain Eukaryota; class Dinophyceae; order Suessiales; family Symbiodiniaceae; genus Cladocopium; species Cladocopium goreaui. The sequence goes on along the minus strand of CAMXCT020003702.1, from coordinate 150,229 downwards.
GTTTGAGCTGCAGCTCTTTAAAAACCATCAAAAAGTTTCAAAAATATGTCTCTGTGGCTCTATGGAAGCCATGTTTGAATAGGTAATCAAGCATGGTTTGCTTGCCCATTTTTTCATGTGAGACTTTCCCATTGAAGTAGGGGATTTCCTGGCTAGCCATGCCTGACATCGAAGACTCAAGTTAATTGCTATAATCATCGCCATTGAATCCACATTTGTTCATAGGAATTGTTTCCCTTATATCTGGGTAAATTTGATCACGACCTCACGTCGCGACCGAGCCCTGGAATCATGGTTAGTAAGGGAAATCATCCCCAAATGGCCCAACAATTCAGGTTAGTGAATTATTATAATTTACCCATATATATATATATATTCCCAAGCCACAATCAGCATTGAATCCCCACAGATGAATTCCTATGAAGCAACCTATTTCTGTTCACCGAAGCCTGAAACATCACACAAGGCCTACGTTCTGCTGCCGACGGGAAAAACTGCTCCTTCGGACTGCGTGCGGGCGTCAGCTGCGTCAGCTCCTGACAGGATGGAGTTTCTGACGCCCAAAGAGAGACATGACACATGTATGTATATTGTAGTGAATGTGGGTAAAACAATGTGATAAACCGTTCCCGAAATCACCATGTTTATAGGTAGTATGAATCATTCCCAGTTCATGGGTGGTTTATGACATTGTTTTACCCACATTAATCATCATTAGTCATCGATTAATCACCAATGTTAACCATGATTAACCAATATAACCAATATTTAGCCCATATCAACCCATATTAACCCAATATTTAGCCCATATCAAACCATATTAACCATGGTTACAAGTCTAATTATGTTCCTTGGTTCTACAAATACAGTCTAAGTTACGAAGAGCCTCTGTTCGCAGCATCAGATCATCAGGTCCTGTGCGTGGTGGCGCTCTATGTCTGGGGCACCCAGTCCACCCTATGGTTTATTCAATGGATTGGTTTAGTCGGGAAAATCAAAAAACCAGAAACCATTCCGATTTTCCCATGGAATACATATGGGGTTGTCCGGTTTCAATTTTCCCTGAAACCAATCCATTGATTTATGGTAGATCTAATATAACTATATGTAGTTACTGGGGTTTATACACCAATGAACATCACTGGGGCACCATCCTGAGTTACCATGTAGCAATAAGTAGCCTCTAGAAATTTGTTCTGTTTACCATCAACAAGAGGGAGTTTTCATGGGATTTCATTGAGTAGATGACATAAAAGAATGCTATAGCCTCTGGTAATTTGTTACATAGCTATGGAAAATAGTTCATTTATTGATGGTTTACCTGTTGAAAACGGTGACTGTCCAGTTCGCAAACTGTTACATGACCAGAGGGACCCCAAAGTTTCCCATGTGAATGGGGAGAACTATTTCGGGTACATGTGAAATGTTCAGACAAGCCTAAATCATTTCAAACTGGTTGGTGGTTTCAAATATATTTGTCCATTTCATATATGGGATGTCATCCGAATCCCATTGACTTTCACTCCATCATTTTTCAAGATGGGCACAGCCAGCACCACCAACCAGGACCATGTCATTCAAAGTGAGATTCCCCCGACTGGGAACCCTGCTGTGACTGCTGTGGCCTTTTTGCTTCAACGAACCAAACAGCAGCCCGCAAACCTGGCACCAGTAATGGTTCCCACTTCAGGATGGTTCCCATCTAGTAGGGACCAATGTGAGGCCCCCGGCCATGATAGCTCAGTTGGGGGCCACATAACTCCAATGTCACTATGGTTTATGGATGTTTATGGTACTTATAACTATAGTTACTGGGGCGAATCTAAACCAACTTATAACTGGGGGGCCTCACATTGTAGGGACCTTCTATTCTAGACAAACTGCAAATATATTGGCGTCTTCGAATTATTTCTTCTCACATGCAAATGTGTGCTGAAATTCCGAGATTTTACCCATATTTCTGCGTTCTATTTACCCTATTTTACCTATTTTTTCCTATGACCATGGAAAATCACCATTTGTAATGGGAAAGCTCACTATTTCTATGGCCATTTTCAAGTTCGCAAACTGTAAACGTCATAACCAGAGGGTAAATCCCATTGATATCCCATTGAATCACTATAAAATCCAGTTAAATCACTATAAATCCCATTAAATCACCATAAATCCCATTGAATCACTATAAATCCCATTATATAAATCACTATATCCCAATTTTCACCCAGAAACCACCCAGAAACCCATGGAAATCATGTGGTCATATCCGGACGCTTTCTCTCAGGATTGGTCTTCAGTACCAGCGGATGGTTCCACGCTGTCCGCCGAGGCAAACGTCGGCGCCATTGATTCAAGCGATAAGCCACTTACCCTCTGGTAATTTAATATAGCTATTGAAAACGGCAATTTATAGTGAGTTTTCCCATTGAAAATGGTGATTTTCCATAGTTATGTTAGTTTACCAGAGGGTATATACTTAGCCACTTATTATATATATATATTTATATATAATATTTAGAGTACTTACTAACCATATTTTTTGGTGATTTCTCTGTGAAAATCATGATTTTGGGATGAAACATGCCGATGTTTGCTGGTTAAAGCCAGATTTTGTGCTTAAAGCACTACTCTTGGTGATTCGAAGCCACATCTTTTGCTGGAACTGTCCCATGATGTCCGTTTGTCCGTTCATCATCCGTGACGCAATCACTGATTTTTGCTTGAACCCACAATCAATGACTATAAATCACTATATAAGTCACCATTAAATCATTATATAACTCACCATAAATCACCATCAAATCACCATCAAATCACCATCAAATCACCATCAAATCACCATTAACCCATGCCTTCCTCATGGTTTTCCCCAATCATCACCAGGACGTTGAGTTGCCCAATTCTGGAGCGGCGCGAGGCGAACTCACCAATTTTTTGGGGTGAAACATGGTGAAACCTTGGATAATATGAAGATAATGGATGATTAGCTGGATGATTAGTTGGTAAACTTTAGGATCTTTAGATTCTCGAAGTAATTCTTACCATAAGTAGCGAGCTGTAACTTGGTGCTGAGTCTCAATGATGGCTAGTGACGGGGAAAGGTCCTCAAAATTACCCACAGTTTCAGCTTTGGGTTCAGGTAGTGGAGAACTGCGGGAAAGGACTGGAACCATCAGAAATGGTAGCCTCACCAACAAATATGGAGAAGTACCCTCTGGTAATTTAATATAGCTATTGAAAAATGACCATTTATAGTTGATTTACCTATTGAAAATGGTGACTTTCCATAGCTATGTTAAATTACAGTAGGATAATGAATTGGATTTTACTGCTTTGACGTTTTGTCATTCTGATCAGGCAAATAGTAGCACCAAAAATGTCATTTTATTATGCCTTCTGAAAGAAGAAACCCCTAAAATATGCCCTCAAATGATAGTTGGTATTGGGATGATCCTTAAAATATCATTCCTCTCTGGTTTCTACATACAAAAAACGATGGAAAGATCCACCATGCTATCAATGGGTAAATCCACCATTTCGACTGAGCCATATATAGTAAACCCAACTAATTAGAAGCCTCCAAGGTCCCCCCAAGTTCTCCATCCACCATTTCTCGCCCTTAGGAAGTTTGGTGAAATTCGCCCTCGGGGGTGAAGTGAAAGCAAGCAAGCCCGGAGTCCCGTCACGAGCCTTCGGAGCATCCAGGGGATGTTCATTTGTTCGGAGATAAGTAGATCGGTAAAGATCGTAAAATGCTGGGTTTTTTTGTCTGCTTGGTGGTTTCAAACATGTTTTTTTTCCATCATATATGGGATAATCCTTCCCATTGACTTTAACATTTTTCAAGATGGTTAAAACCACCAACCAGAGTCCCAATAAGTATAATATTATATCCAATATATATCCAATAATTATAATATATAATATATATTTTCCCAACCACCAACAAACGTTAATATTTCATCGGGTCTTAACGTTTGTTTGTTGCACCCTCTTTGGGCCGGTCATGACCGGCGGCTAATTATATCGTCGTGGTGCCGTGTTTGGTGAGATCCAAGCAGCCTACAGATGTCAACAGATCTTGACACAAAAAACAGGATGGATAATAGTGGTTAATAATGGTTAATAGTGGTTAAGAATGGTTAATAGTGGTTAATAATGGTTACTAATGGTTACTAATTGTTAATATATGGTTAATATATGGCTACTATATGGTTAATAATGGTTAATTGACAAGTCCGCTTTGTGACCCCAGATCCAGCCAGAATGGACCCAAGGATTTCCCCAAAAACAACCGAGGCTTTTAGACCTGAGCGAAGTCAAAACGATGAAGTGACCGCTGAAATGGGAAAATCATGATGCCACTAGCAGAAAATTTACCCTCTGGTAATTTAACATAGCTATTGAAAATGGCCATTTATAGTGAGTTTTCCCATTAAAAATGGTGATTTTCAATAGCTATGTTGAATTACCAGAGGGTAAAAGAATGTAGACCTGAAAATTTCAGAGAAACCCAAATTTGTGAATGTGTTAAAGCATGGAATGGGATAGTTAGACCTGAAGAGGTCAGGTCCTTCTTCCAATGTTTCCGTCTCACCCAGATATTTCAAAGGCGTGGAGTCTTAGCCTTGGCTCCCTTGGCTCCGCAAAAGGGCAAAGAAAAGAAGATCAGTGATATTTGGCAGACAGTCATAAGATAACAATCATATGTGATGATATGATAACTTATCATTGATGATGACTGGATAATGACTGTTATGATGACTGATAATCATATATTACTGATATTGTTATGATAACAATCATTTGATAATCACTTTGCAATCATGTTTTTAAATTCTTCATCAAATGTACGCTATCTACATGTCCATACGGTCTTCCCCATAGTGGCCCCATTCTGTTCCTGCACCATTCCGCATCATGTTCCACGACGGTCATGGGTGCAGACCGAAAACAGTGAAATTCTGCAGTTGTTTCCTGAGAAGAAACGGCAATTCTTGCCTGTCTTTGTTGCGATAACCATTTTCTCCATTCAATGTTTTTGGCGGCAATGTTCTACCGATCAGTCATCATGTTCCCTAATAAAAATGAGGTACCCTATTTTGTGCAAACCCAAAACAATCAGATTGTTGGTGATGTGCCATTGTATTTCCATTATTACTGGTGTATATCCCATATATCCCCGTATTTGTTGCTTAACGCTGCCAAGAAAAGACATAGATTCCCATGTTTTCCCGGCTCAGCTGCCGCATTCTTTTGGCCATGATTTTGTGGCGCGGCGTTGGCTCAGCGTTGTATTTGAGCAGTGGCTGAGTTCGACACCCCATGCTGCGTAAAATGATGATATACTGGTGATATAGTTTGATATTACGGACGTATTTTAACAAAAAAAATCAGCACACATATCCAATACCATTCTGTTGGTTAAAAAAATGCTTCGGGGGCACTATCCAATATGATTAAGAATCAAATGATCCCGCTGGGCATTCCCAACGACAGGATGGGGTGGTAGAAGACTCATCGATGTGACAACTGTGATTTGCATGTTGTTATTGTTGTTATGGTTTTCCGAATGTGTTTGAAACATATTGTTTTTTCAATATTCTATATATTCTTCAGATTCAGAAATATTAGTGTTGATTGACATAGAACATTGATATTCAGTCATTCATTCCTTTCAAAGATTCTATTCAATGAAAGCCATCAAATGTTGGATGATTCTTTCATCCGCTGCAAGATGAAACAAACACAAATCTCTAAAGGCGTTTATCAGTTGTCTAAAGACATCTAAATATGTTCAGTCTCAGTGTGTTTGGCTTCCTTTCGCCCCACTTTTCCATGGGCTGCGCCGAAATTTGGCGTGCTCGTGGGAGGCGGAGGAACTCAAATGTCGGAACCTTGGAAACATTGGAGAACCATTTGGGCATCACTTGATGCCACTGTGATTTTCTAGTGCAAGCAGCTTGTCTCTGAAAATGGAGCATTTTCCCGAAATTCCTGGATATTTCGTGGGTTATTTGAAGTTTTGCTCCAAAAAAAGTCCGTGAAAATCGCCACCAAATTCGTGTCGGGTTACCTCCATGCCATTCACCGAGGCTCCGATGGGTGCTGGGACTTTTCCTCTTCTGCCTGGGATCTGCGTGTTACGCCTTGCTGGGAATCCTTTCGCAGCTCTCCAAATCGCCTGATGGTAAGCCTGGGCTGATTGGGATCTCCGGTCAAGCCCGGATTCTATTCATGGCCAGCGGCTGTTTGATTGGGATATATATTGGGATGGAATGTCAACGTCGGAGTTTTGAAAGCTACTATTGGGCTATGAAAATTGGGTACCGTTTTTGATCAACTCATTGGGGAGTACCCCCCTTTTTTAGTAAACCATGACCCCAATTGGTCCAGGCTTCGCATGAAAACCAGCAATGATACCGGAGTTCTTCTCGGAAACCCATGGCTTTTTGGATGTCTCAAAGTCCCATGCAGGTTTGTTGATGCAAAAAATCGGTACCCGGCCTGGTAAACGTTTACAGTTTGTGAACTTGAAAATGGCCATTGAAATAGTGAGTTGACCCGTTAGAAATGGTGATTTTCCATAGTTTTTTGTATGTTTACCAGAGGGTAACGATGTAACCTTGATTGAACAGCAACAGGTGCATGAATGGAAATGGCAATCCAAACTGGCCCCTCTATTTTCCTCAAGGGTAAGAATTGTCTTGCTTTGTTCATAGTGTAGGGGTATTGCAGAAAGAACAGAAACATATACATGTTCATTAGATATACGTATACCTATACATATACATACCTTATATATATATAATTATATATGTGTCGCATAAGATTCTAACCAAAACTTTCTGATTGTAGAAATCGATTGCAGAAATCGATTGCGAATCGCACAGCCGCACAGCTGCTGCTTGAAGTCTCAACTTTGGCCAGGTTCCTATGGCTATTCTCTTCCCAGCGTGGTTTTATTGGCCGAGTTCACCAAACTTTGCATCAGCTGCTTGGCCCCGATCGCGGGTTCACCGAGCCGGTCTGACTTCAGCTCAAGGGACGAACGGTTCTTGTTGGCGTTCTCAGAGATATTTACATGATATAATATTATCATGTGGGTAAAACAATGTCATAAACCATCCATGACTGGGAACGGTAACCATACCACCTATAAAAACGGTGATACATTGTTTTACCCACATTACTTATACATTACGTGTGCACATAGCAGATATGAATATAGAATGCGTGCATAAGAACATATATGTATATACAGAGGACAACCTATCTATATGTGATTTACTAATTTATGTTTATATACTGTATGTATGCTGTACATTATTCACATGTGTATATATATATATACACATCATTATTATTTTATTATTATAGTCACTACCATGTTCATTCTCATTATGTTTATTGGTATTCCTATTAAGCCAATTGTTGGTATTTGTATGTATATAGATGTATATAGTTTATGTTCTAGTTCATTCATTATGTTTATCAAACACCCCCATAGTATGGTCCCATGTGGCAAGGAACCTTTCTAAGCCATGGGCAATCGTTTGGAGGTCTTCAAAAGCCATGAAACGGATGGGATGGGATGAAAGTGACGATATGAATGGAATATGAATGGAATACCACATAGTATATGCTGGTTGGGTAAATTATAACGACCTCACTGCGACCTGGCTGGAATCATGGTTAGTAAGGGGAATCATGCCCATTTGAGGTTAGTGAAATATTATAATTACCCATATATATATACTGGTTGGTGGTTTGGAACATGAATTTTATTTTTCCAGATATCGGGAATAGCAATTCCAACTGACGAACTCATATTTTTCAGAGGGGTAGGTATACCACCAACCAGACATATATATATATAACTGGGATGAATCGATATCAATATACAGTTACATGGATATCAAGTACTGGATTACTGGATTAATTATTGGACTTTTCTGCTTTTTTTGTCTTGTTGATATTACTGAAAAGTAATTACATGGAGATATGTATATTATGACACACATTACTGGATTACTGTATATTACTGTTATATTACTTTTTTTGTTGAGTGTGTCATGTCTCTTCAGCAGAAGACGACGCTGAGGCCTTTGTTTTTTGACCGCAGAGAGCGGTTCCATTTCCCAGGCTCGAGATTTCTCGGCGTGAACGGCGTGGCGGTGGCTGGGTTCAACCCCAAAAGATTGCCATGCTTTTTAACGGGGGAATATGATGATAAGTTGTGGATTATAATTAAAAGGGGATGGCTGTGATTCAAAAATCAACAAATTCAGGGGAATATGTCTGGATTTTTGACTGACAGAAAATTCATGAGTTTGAACACTAGTATAAAATAGTTGAAGGGTCTTTTTTGCAGGAAGTCCATATCAATTTGCTGGAAAAATCCAGTGATTCTCTACTGGCAAATTTTCCCTCAGCCAATATATGAGCGAAAAAGCAGTGTCAAGGGGGTGGGAAAATTGCAAAATTGATGGACACCATGGCAACATTTCTATGAAATTGCTGGGCAGATTCTACGTAAATGTTCCAATCAAGTTGGGGAGACCGACATGGGAGTGATGTTTGTGATGTTTTTCATGGGTACTTGTATGGCTCAAAATGACTCCGTGTAAATTAGATGGTTTCAGAGTGTCGGATCCAAAAAATGGATCCTGAAGGCCCTACTGAATGGAGTCTTCACAGCATATCCAACCATTTCTGGTTATTGTGCCATTTAAATGTGTGGCGAAGTGGTTCCCATGATTTATCCATAGTTATTTATGTATGGCCATGTATGGTTATTTATCTCATCTCCAAGTATGAGATAAATAAGCATCCTATATTTCCTATTATTTATCCATATTATTTATCATACATACAAAATATAGGATAATAGGATATTTATCTATATAAATAGGATATATTTATCTATATATTACCTATATATGTTCCTATTATTTATCCATATGATTTATGGTTATTGATCTCATCTCCAAGCATTTCAACCTGCCATGCCCACGTGCCACAAAACGTCAGGCACTAAAGGATGTGCTTGGGACTTCTGTGAGGACGTGGCGACTGGGCATCCCGTGGGCATCCGGTGACCATGGGTGTCTTAAGGGACTTACCTCGAAATAGTGGATTTTCCCATGAAAATAGTGGATTTTCCCATGAATAGCATGGTGATTTTCCATAGTTATGTTAAATTACCAGAGGGTAATCATCTGTAAATGGTCCATGGATTTTCCATGCTGATTTATATGGATGATATATGGATTATACATGGATTGTATAGTGGTTAATTGTGATTAATAGTAGTTTTAATAGGGTATAAACCAACAACAATGGGAATATGATCGGGGTATATAACCAACAATACAGGATGGGGCCCCCGTTCGATAGCGTTCACTTGCCTTATGAGTTACCTTATAAGTGGCTGAATTCTATGGTTTATGCATGATTATGCTATATATATATAACTATAGTATTCATGGAGTTTATAAACTATAAACCAACTAACATCACTGGGTGGCACCATCCTGTACCATCCCCATATGGGGGTTTCCATAGTCATGGGGGTACTCCTTTATCGCTGGATGGTGAATATTTCATGGCAAATCCCTGAAAAAAACATGGATGATACCTGGGGGTAGCCCCCAGTTATAAGTTGGTTTAGATTCGCCCCAGTAACTATAGTTATAAGTACCATAAACCATAGTTATTGGAGTTATGTGGCCCCCAACTTAGCTATCGAACGGGGGCCTCACATTCTAGGAAACCTCCAGCCCTGGCGCGACACGAGCGACCTCGGGGCCTGTAAATCATGGACCATGATGCGGAGCAACTAAGCCCAATTTGACTTCAAATCAGCGGGATTTCATTGTGAATTATCATGAATCTGGGTAAATTTGATCACGACCGAACCCTGTTCTCCCGAACCCTGGAATCATGGTTTATTTTAGGGAATCATCCCCTTTTATGGCCCAACAAGTCAGGTTAGTGAAATATGATTTCATTTACCCAGATGAATGGCCAAATGTTTTGTTGAGATTTACACTCGGGTAATCAAACATGGCAATGGAAGGCCACCATTGAGTTTTGATCTTTTTTTTCCTATGTAAATACCTGGCATTTCCCTTAAATAGCCATGTTTGATGACACCGTTTCGGGTATCAGAAATTCTCAAGTCCTACCCGGGTTTACCCGTGGCCACGCCCCAGGTTGGCCTTTGCCTTCCCTTCGGCTCTCTATTCGCAGGGGCGCCTGGCGGATGTTGTAACTTCATCCATGGGTGCAATCCTACGTGTTGTAATGTGGGTAAAACAATGTCATTTGCATCATCACCATTTTTATAGGTGGTATGGTTACCATTCCCAGTCATGGGTGGTAAACATGACATGGTTTTACTCACATGAAGATGTGAAGATGAGAAGATGTTTTACAGACCCCCACTATTGGAAGAACCCTGCGCTCAGACGCTCTCGGGAATTAAAAATGGTGATTTTCCATGGCTATGTTAAATAACCAGATGGTAACGAACTTAATGTAAACCACCACTCGAATGTCAGCTCCGGGCTGCCAGGCCAATTGTTCCTTATCCATTTCAGGATATGTTGAACAATCTAGATTCACAGATCAACTCAGAAACAATATATCAATTGATCAATTATTAAATCATTGTTCAACATGGTCAAACATTGTTAAACATGGTTAAACATGATTAAACACGGCTCAACATGGTTAAACTATATCAATGTTATTGTAGGGCTTCGCACACCGGCGCTGCCCCAAGGGTTGTTGTTGTTGTTGTTGTTGTTGTTGTTGTTGTTGCTGTTGTTGTTGTCGTTGTTGTTGCAGTTGTTGCAGTTGCAGTTGCTGCTGCTGCTGCTGCTGGTGGTGGTGGTGGTGGTGTTGTTGTTGTTGTTACCCCTGCAGTTGTTTTCTCAGTCTCGTAGTGGGCAAAAATCGTCAAATAGGTGTTGTTTTCACAACAGTGGTTTGGTCGGCGCTATGGGGACCTGCTTCAAGGTTTCACAGTTTCATCGACAACGCATTGCGCACTGCGGCAGCATCAGCGTTGGTGTGGCGGAAGCCCGCTTGAGTGGGCAGGGGGGTGGCACCTCGGTTTGCAGGGCCGATGGGGTGGATCGGACGGCCCTTGACTTGAAAGAAAAGGTTTCGCCGGGCTCTGCGGGATGTCAGCTGTCGAGTTTTAACTGGGCCCATGGTGAAGAAGGCAACACTCTTCCTCGAGCGCGCTTTCCCTTGCTGTCCGCTGGGGTCGGCGGATATCCCATTTCTCCAGAGTTTCTCCAGATTTTCTCCAGCTTTCAGGAGCAAGTCTCCTTATCCAGACTTCAGGTTGAACAACAACTTGGATATGCTGAACAATCAGCACATGGATCCCGCCACTGAGCAGGTGCTCGTTCAGGCGAGAAATCCAGATGAAGATGGGGAAAAACAGGAAATTATATGGTGATAGAATAGTGGTGAATAATGGCGATTAATGGTTATCATGGTAAATGCTGATCTTCCATGGAAGTTTTTTAAAGATGGTTTTAGTCGTTTTATAGTCGTTTTAGTGATGGATACCATGAAAACACTACCAAAGAATCAACACCAAATGTTGGCAAAACCCCATGTTTAATGGGATTTATAGTGGTTTAATGGGATATACCCTCTGGTAAACATACCAAAAGCTATTGATGTTATAGATGCGTCAATGTGTAAAATCCATCTTTGGTGTTTTGAAATGGTCGATTTCCCCGAAGAATTTTGACATTTTGCTGTGTGTCCAAACATGGTGATGCCATGGTGTTTTAAAACCCCTCAGAATTTCCATGAATTGGATGTGAAATTCCGTTTTAGACAAAACTGACAAAATGTCGAATTTCGGAATACCTCTGAAAAATAGAAAGAAAGGTTCCATCGTGGGACAATCGCACCTTGAAATGCATAGAATGCATTTTGTCGTTTTTTTGCAGCAAAAAGAACATGTCGAATGCAACTTTTTGTTCTGTTTGAAAACCACCCTGACGAATCACCCGGTGACAGCACGGGTGCAAGGCAAAGATTCTGACCACGGGCATCGTATGGTGGTCCGATACCCTGGGGACCTGGGCCGGGAATTCCCAATCGATTCACTTCAGCCTCCACGTGAACCATTACTGGTTGGTGGTTTGGAACATTTTTCCATATATTGAGAATAATAATCCCAACTGACTAATATTTTTCACAAGGGTAGGTATACCACCAACCAGTATATGGGATGTCATCCTTCCCATTGACGAACTCCATCATTTTTCAAGATGGTAGGTCAACCACCAACCAGATTAAAAGTAACTCTATTGATGGGTTGATGTTTTGGAGTGACATGCATCAACCTACCATAGCTACCACAGGCAGAAATATTCTTCCAAACCAGTATCCATGATATAGGTTTGGGATAGGTCAAAACCTATAGGTCAAATCTATGAAAATCCATGTCCCACATTGAAGATATTTTTCAGTGGATGAATATCCACCAAAAACTCACGCAACGCAACCAGCGTTTGGCGCTGATCCAATGGCCCATGGCTCACATCCCAGGGCCCCATGGCGTTCCAATAGCGTTTTTTAAGGTGGGTCTTTGGGCGCACCATGGGTGGCCGCAAGTGGTTTGCCCTGGTTCTCCTCTTTCTGGGTGCGGACGCCCTGGTGGAATCTGGTGGAAGCTCCGAGATGATCCACCAGAAATGGGGCATTAGTAGGACCCAAGAAGTGGCGAAGATCTGTAGATGTACCGCAAGTGGTTGTAGTTTCGCCCTAGAAAATTGATATTGGTCTGGAATGCAAAAGCCTTTTTGCTTTGGTAGGTTTGCAATGGAATTTCAGGTTCTGAAGTGTTTTTTTTGGTGATAAAGTGATGTGAGGATGAGGTGGTGCGGCAATGGATCTGCCATTCTAAAAAGGCAGCACCAAGACACTGCATGGCTGTTGCTGGGAACCGCATTTGTCCACACCCCTTCCTCCAACCTTCCTGATTTTTCATGATTTTTCCCGAATGCGTAGCAAGGGTTCCCGTTTCACTCTGGGGGTCTGGGGGCTGAGGGTGTGTTCGCTCGACGTTGCGTTTGTGGTCGCAACCGTTCGCAACCGTCCGCAACCGTTCGCAACCGTTCGCGTGAGGACCGTATGGCCGTGCCTATGGGAAGTTTTACAGAGGTGGTCCTTTTTGGAGGTTTCAGACGTCTGGTTGCTTCGTTTCGCGTGGCAGGCGTGGCACTTCGTGACATTCAGACGTGTTCTGCAACGTGTCGAAAGTCGTTTTGCGTGGCAGGCGCAATACTTTTGCGACGTTTTCAGAAGATGTGTTGCAGTTTTCGTGGCAGGCGCAGCACTTTGGACGCGTCCATCGTCATTTTTCGTGGCAGGCGCAGCACTTTAGACGCGTCCTGTGGCGTGTTTTTTGTAAATCGCATTGGCAGGGCTGCGTCAAGTGGTGACAAGGTGCAAATTCCGTGGCAGGCGTGGCATTTTCTGACATGTGCTGAAAATTGACGGAAGCCTCGCACGAAACATCGATTTTGAGGTTGCAAATTTTCAGGTTCTAAGGAAAACTCGTAGGAAAACGTCGATTTTGAAGCTGCAAAGTGTGAAAAGTGGAGGAAGTCTCGCACAAAATGCTCGTTTTGGTGCTCCCACCTGTCTCTTCTCGCGTGTCTGGTTTTCCCGTGGCCTCGCCGTGTCTATGGGGGAAGCTGCAAAACTTGTCTTTTTATCTTGTCGGCAACTGTGAAAATTGCCGGAAGTCTCGCACAAAATGCTAGTTTTTCTGTATCCACGTGTCTTGTCTTGCGGCGCTTGTGTTTCTGTGGCGTCGCCGTGTCCATGGGGGAAGCTGGAAAACCTCTCCTTTTCGAATGTTTCCAAGCAGGTTGTCATGTTGTTTTGCGTGGCAGACGTGGCACTTTTTGACATTCCAACCTGTTTGATCATGTGTCGCAAATGTCACAATTGGAGGAAGTCTCGCACGAAACGCTCTTTTTTCTGCATCCACGTGTCTTGTCTGTGTGTCTCGTTTTCCTGTGGCGTCGTTGTGTCTATGGGGGAAGCGGCAAAACACCTCCTTTTCGAATGTTTCCATGCAGGTTGTCATGTCGTTTTGCATGGCAGGCGTGGCACTTTGTGACATTCCAACGCGACGAAAATGTTAAAATTGGATGAAGTCTCGCATGAAATGTTCGTTTTTCTGCACTTACGAGTCTCGTTTCGAGTCTTTGGTTGTCCTGTGGCGTCGCCGTGTCTATGGGGGAAATTGCAAAATGTCTCCTTTGCCAAGGTTTCAAATTTTGAATATACTAGATTGTTGGTTCAGTGAGGCTTGCGGTTTGTAAATATATGGCAAGAGTGCGATTATGTTGAAGGTGGAAAGTTGCTGTGTGGCCTCATCCAGATTTCACACAGTGTCGTTTATATATTTTTGGTTCTGTGTCGGCAAACATTTCGGCTGTGCTCAATAGCAAGAGAACGTTAAGCAGTCACAGTTCATGAGGAATGTTGTTTTTAGGGATATTGCAAGATGGTGATTTTCGAATGTTCGTGAGAGATATGCAAGCAAATGTCGCATGCACGGAAGTGTTGCTGATTCAGGCATGAAGGTTGACGGCGATGTTGTTGAAGATCTTTGTTTGTAGACACATCCGCAGTTTTCAGACACGTGATGGATGTGTCCTTCTTTTTTCGCTGCAATGGCGTAAGCTTGCGCGCCAGAACTGCTTGCGAGGGCGTGCCGCGCGGTATGTTGCCGCTGCTGCGCTCTGGCTTGTCGCGGCTTGCGGCTGCTGCTTGGCGCTGCTGCTTGGCGCTGCTGCTGCCGCTAACTATGCTGCTCGGTGTCCTTGCTGCGGTGCTGCTGCCGAGCTTTCTGCGCTGTGTGCAGCTGAGATATCTGCATGGTTTGCTGCGGCAAGAGGCGTTGCTTCTGGAGTTTGTGCAACGTGTGCCATATACTACTGCATGATAATCGAAAACTCCGTCGACATCGCAGTGCCTTGGCTTCATGTAACGCAGTGATGACTGGGCTTGTTGATTCGATTGCAATTCTCCGAATGCATATGCTGCAAGCGGACCGTCTATCGAAGTTGTGTTGGTTTTCCTTTGTGAGCAATGCTTCAGTGGTCGCTAGGGACATGTTTATGTGATTGCAGCCTGCGAGTGGGAGATGACGGTGGTACGATCTTGCTTTTTCTGTTGGAAAGTTTCTTTTCTTCCCTGCGTACCTGAGGGGTTATGTGGGCTGACGATTGTTTTCGCACGACGTTTGGGCTTGCATGCAGACAGCGACTCGACGTGTCAAAGATACACATTCATGTTGGTCATGATGTTTTGCAACGGAATTTTGTCGACGATTGGTTGGACTACGTCGTGGCGGTGTCCCGTGTGGTTCTTGCTGGCACGACGCTGGGACCGTCTGAAAACGCAGAAAGCGTCACTTCCCGATGAACTGCTGAATGAGGCTGCTGTCGCGGAGAGAAAACAGTTCCGGAGCAATGACGTTGTTCCACTGTTTCACGATAGGTTTGAGCATTGACATTTGCATCTCATATCATTATCGATACTTTAACATCGTTATCTTCAACATACGTGTGAGCATTCGGGTTCGTGGGCTTCATCTTGCTCATGATTTTTCATGATTTTTCCTGAAATTCTATGATTTTCCCCGACCTTTGGGAGGATTTGTCCATGGATTTTTCCCATGTCTCAGGTGCAGTGTCTGCCGGTTGGCCGTCAGATGCCACAAGTGGGAAAAGGCCGGGGTAGCCCCATGACTGAGGAAAAACCTCCGTTGGGTTACATTATAAATATCATTATATAATGTTTGACTGCCTCTAGGTTTTGAATGTTTTAACTACGTGACCATAAATGTTGAGTTGTTGTGTGATGTTTTTTGTATATGTCCGATATTCTGCAGATGTTTGCTGTCAATTTGGACCTTCGAATCAACAACTGTTTTTTGTTTTTTTTTGCAGGGTATCTAAGATTAAAGCTGCGGTATATAAATCGACCTACTAAAATATACCGTTAGATACCTTTAGATAAATCGATATTTTTGGAATGTGTAGGACTTGACCATTGGGTATTTTTTCCAGTTCTCGACCGCCAGATGAGTCCCATTGTTTCCCTGCCAGAATTGGTTGATGGGAACATTGATAGGAAACACAACAATTTGACGAAAAAAACATCCAAAACATGGGTTGCTTGTAGATTTCCCAAACAAACCCACTTGAAATCAGGCATCCAATTTCTGGTGAAGTTTCTTATTTGAAATGGCATCCGGTCCGTAGGATGCATATTGACTCAGTGGGCGTGTTGCTGGTGATCCTCTACGTTTGGGCACGGAATCTCAGACTTGGCACCGGTTCCTTCTTTGATTCAAGGTCATGATTGGTGTTGTCACATGGTAAAACTGTAGTCTTTCAGAAGGATTCACGTTGAATCCCCAGATATCCCCAGTGTTCATGGCTTGTTCTTCCATAAATCCTCATGTTTCCATTGGAAATCATGGTTCATCCCATGAAAATCACCAATGAATCCCCTTAAAATCACCACAAAAATCATCATGTCCCCATGATGTTCGATGATTTTCCCCTGATTTTCCCCTGAAAAATCACCATTTTGAAATCCCCATGTCGTTTGGAGCGAGGTCAGCGCCTCGGCGGGGGTTTACAACGAATGGCTCTACAAGGGTATTGGCAAAGATGACAACATCCACACGTCTCCTGGACACGGGAAATTCAGAGGGGGTTTTCAGTGATTTAATGGGATTTTATAGTGATTCAATGGGTTTTAATGGGATTTAATGGGATTTGATGGGATTTCATAGTGATTCAATGGGATATTAATGGGATTTACCCTCTGGTAAACTAACAGTTTGCGAACTTGAAAATGGCCATAGAAATAGTTGATTTAGCCATTGATAGCATGGTGATTTTCCATAGGTTTTTGTATGTTTACCAGAGGGTACTGGTTGGTGGTTTGGAACATTTTTTTATTTTCCCCAATAGTTGGGATGATGATTCAATGTGACGAACTCATATTTAACAGGGGGTAGGTATACCACCAATTAGTTTATGTTGGCATTATTCAATAGGAGGGTGATGGAAAAATCAGGATTTTGAATGATTTTTATGGGTCTTTTGAAGAGAAGTTAGGTCCAAAATGATGGAAAATGAATTGTTTTTAAACGGGATGTCAATCCACTGAACTGCGAACGGAACATATTTATGTTGGCAGAATTCAATAGGATAGACATAGTGGATTGACGTAGTATAATTGACATAGACATAGTGGATAGAACATCATTATTTTATGTTTACTACAATGTGGGGCCCCTCAGTTATAAGTTGGTTTATAAACCCCATGAATACTATAGTTATAAGTACCATAAACCATAGTTATTGGAGTTATGTGGCCCCCAACTTAGCTATCGAACGGGGGCCCCACATTGTATGGTTGATGTTTGCTGGGCAAATTTTAGTGGGAAACATTTTCCTACACAATCCTTGCAGAAAACTCAGAAAACGGGTGATGGAGAAAACACAATTAGGTCTCCCAGCAGGAGAGGGGTTTTTGTTTTTGCGAGATAGATCTTGGATTGAAATTTCAGAAAAAACCATGGAGATGCAATAAATGGTTACCAGTTGTAGTGTATAGAGGTTTCCTGAAATAGATCTACTCCCAAAATGGATGGTTTATAATAGAACATCCTATTAAAACGGATGCTTTAGGGGTACCACCATTTTAGGAAACCCCTTATAAATAGTTACCAGTTGTAGTATCTGAATTATATGAACCAACTGAGATATCCAGAAATGGTGAAGTTCTTTTAACCATCAAGAACCAATGGTAAGCGTTTATTAGCTGTAGTATATCTGGTTGGTGGTTTCAAACATGTTTTTTTTCCATTTCATATATGGGATGTCATCCTTCCCATTGACGAACTCCATCATTTTTCAAGATAGTTATTGCACCACCAACCAGATATGGTTTCCAGTTACCCTCTGGTAAACTAACATAACTATGGAAAATCACCATTTTCAATGGGTAGATCCACTATTTCAATGGCCATGTTCAATAGCTTTTTGTATGTTTACCAGAGGGTATACCCAGTATGAAAATGGGATATCCCTGCGCAGATCGGTGATTCCAAGGGGGTGACCTCGTGGGGATTTCAACGCGCGACTGTTTTCCAAATCACCCTTAAAATTGCTGATAAATCTGGTAAAATCTGGTAATTAATCTGATTTTTTGCTAGATCTGTGGGAATGAATTTGTCTAAAATCAGATTCAAACTTGCTGCTTTAAATCTTGACACCTCACCTTTGTTCCTTAAAAAATGGTTCTTTGAAGTTTTCATGAGTTCGAGATTTCTCATTGCGAAAGTCCTCCACTCCCATCTAATAACTGGAAGTGGTATGTTTTGTTCTCCCTGTACAACTGCAGTATCCCCTACAAAAAAACCCTCCAGTGTCATCAAAGATGGAAAATCCCCCACCTGGATCGATGATTTTCGCCGAAAAATCATCCATGGCTCGGGTAAATTTGATCACGACCGAACCCTGTTCTCCCGAGCCCTGGAAATCATGGTTAATTAATCAGGAAAGTCATCCCCAAATTAATGGCCTGCCTTAATTCAGGTTAGTGAAATATGATTTCATTTACCCAGATATGAAACCTCCATTTATGAGGGATTTCCCAGCTAGAAACATCACCAGAGGATGATAACTGGGTAGTCATATGGTGATTTCTTGGCCGAAAAAAACCCGAACAAATCCCATCATCTCCCACTGAAATCCCATTGAAATAGCTGAAAACCCATTAAAACATATTGAAGCCCCATCTGAATTTCAATCCAATCACGCTAAAATCCGATTGAAATCACCATGTTCTCTGGACACGGAAAACTCTCCAGTTCCTTCGGGCCCAGCGAGCGTGGCGTAGTCCAGGTGCAATATCCGCATCTACGTCATCGGCTGCACCGTGAATCTCGCGGCGCATCTGTGGCATAACCCCCTCAGCAGCCTTCAAACCTTGCCGGCGGCTCCCAGATTTCATGGATTGGGCGGATTTGTTCGATTTCGGTGGATTTACCCTCAATTTATCACCATTTTCCCCAGGTGTCTCCATTGAACATGCTAAAAATGTCGGAGGTAAATCTCCGCATTTCCAGACCTTCCAATGTCCTGCCAAGGACCGAGGGCTACAATCGATATTGCTGGGTTTGGCACTTGGCAGGAATTTGCGGCGTATTTACGGTAATGTGGGTAAAACAATGTCATGTTTACCAGCCATGACTGGGAATGGTTACCACATACCACCCATATATTTATGGTGATGATTGGGGGATGGTTTATGACCATGGTTGTAATTTGGGGGAGGTAAATTACCATAAATGCTTACCATATACCACCTATAAAACAATGTCATACCACCTATTTATGACATTGTTTTACCCACCAAAAGTCACCTCGGTGGCCTCCTGCTATGTTGAGGCCTTAGTGGCGACCTACTCGCTGATGGGTCTGCTGATAGCTCAGGTGCTGGACTGCGATGGGTTTTCGCTTGTTCTTGGGCGGAAAAATAGCGTAAGTGTTTTGTTTTTGAACAGGATTGAAACATGGTTTTGTATGAAAAGGATTTTTTTACAGAATTATAGAATTGAAATGTGTATGATAAGTCTCTTAGACAAGAAATCTACCCTCTGGTAAACTAACATAGCTATGGGAAATCACCATTGAAATCGTGAGTTTTCCCATGAAAAATGGTGGATCTGTCCATAGTTTTTTGGGACCAACGGAGGTGATGAAGTTCTTCGATAGCATTGTGAAGCTCTTCATTTCTGGGCGCGGTGCCCATGGATGGCTGGTGTCTCATTGGATGCCATGGAAAATCTGTGGGATGCCATGGATAGACAATTTATTGGACAGTTGGTGGGATATATACATATATATATATATATGATGATATATAATATATAATGATTATATAATGATATATAATGATATATAATGATATATATATATATATTATTGTATGGCAAATATGAGTTAAGAACTTATTAGATGTTCTACACATCTTATACAAGTGTCTAAGATCATCATTCTGGATATGTTGTGGTTGCACATTTTATCTGTCTAACTAGTTGAGGCTTGGTTATCCCCATTTGAGGGCTGCATTCAACTGGGGGAAACTCTAAAAATGTTAGGTGTGTCAACCCCGAAGACGCCAGATTTGGATGATGGTCCCCTAGAAACGTTGGCTTATATCCCGATAGATTTCACATGAAATAGCGATATTTCATAGCATCTGGTTATGACTAACATAGCCATGGAAAATCCCAACCATAAATGGAGGTTTCTAGCTGGGAAAATCATCTATTTCTATGGGCCATGGCTTCCATGGCTATGTTAAATAACCAGAGGGTAGAGGACATCAAAAAATAGGAAATTGTCATCAGATTGCAGGATCTCTACATTACATCTCCCACAAATGGGGATTATATCCTCTGGCAATCAAACGTGGCTTGCTGGAAAATCCGCATTTAGCTCGAAGCTTTTCCTAGCTAGAAACTGTCATTTAAATCGGGGATTGTCCAGCCAGCCATTTTTGATGTTGTCACATGACTTATACACATACATCTGGGTAAGTTATAACGACCTCACTGTTCTCCCTCACTGGAAATCATGGTTAGATTGCAGGAAAGTCATCCCCAAATGGCCCAACAATTCAGGTTAGTGAAATATGATCATTTGCCCAGATATATCCCATAAATTATAAATCATCATGAAAATATATAACAGGATCTTAAAAATCCGATATCTCCCAATAAAAATGCTGTGATTTTTTTTTCCCCACCGTTCTAGGTCGTCCATGTACGTCTCAGCAGTGCTTAGCTGGGCGATCTTTGGATACACGCCTACCTGGACGGGTTGATTTCTGCGGATCTCATGGGATTTCAGTTCGGACCCAGCGCCATGAGCTGATCATAAAATGACAAAATCGGACCCCAACTTTTTGGTGAAAAACTACAGATGTCCTGTTCTGAAAGTCTTGGATTCTTTGGATTGTTTGGATTGCTTGACTATTGGCTGTTGCTTCAACCCTGTTGATGTTTACAGGTCATTTCCAATGGGTAAAACCGTGGCGCGCAGGAATTTCCTGAGTGGTATGGCTTTAGTGACCGTAGCCATGGTTCGGGGCCTCGATCGCTGTCTCAACGGACTGGTTGTTAAAAAACCTTGGGAGGTGACAAAAATATGGGGATTTCATGATGGAAAATGATGATTTTTGCATTGAAAATGGTGATTTATGTATGAAAAATTGGGGAAATGATCTATTGAAGATGGTGATTTAACCCTCAAAGTAGAGATTTAGCTGCCAAGAATTGGGGTTTTAACTGTTTATATAACTATAACTATGGGGGATTGAAAGAACCAAAATGGTGATTCAACCAAACCACTTAGGATCTAAGTGGGTATTGGTCAAAATTGGTAGCTGTTTGGACCGTACTCTGATCATTTTTAGGATCTGAAACCGTATGAAACCATGCTTTTTGATTTGGTAATCTTGAGCCATACTTGAATCTCAAGTAAGTTGGGAATCGTTTCAGTATTCAGCATCTCCACTCCTGTTTTGTTCGGTACTTCTAAAAGCCTTAGCCACTTTCTTGTTTAAAACCAAACTGGTTTTGACATGAAGTTCGCCAAGCAGTATCTTAATCCGATTGGCTCAGTTCGCTGACTTGGTTGCGTCTCCCACGAGGCGTTGTACAACTACGATAGCATCAAGCTGTTCTTCAGCAAGTCCAAAGATGAATAGCTCGAATCTCAGGTCTTTGGTGGTTTTTTTCGGCCGATGTCATGACATTTTGCTGAGGTCTACACCGACAGCCTGAAGAGGCTACTGCCTAAAAACAGTCATGACTGAAAGCCCGGGTTGCGCGACGTAGTACGATTGGGAAGATGAAAAAAAAATGGGTGTCGCATTGTAAAAGGTCGCAGAGAGACTGCAAATGAGTCATCTTTTTCGGGGATGGAGTAAAGACCTAGCAGTCTTGCGCATGTAGCCACACATATTATTTATTATTCCCAACAAGACAGCTTCTGCATACAGAGTCAGCGTATCTGGCAATTGAGAATGTCAGAGAATGCTTAAGCGTATGCAAAGAGGAAATGCGGCACGTGTTGACTTTTTGTCAATCATTTGACAGAACAGTGGCACACTTGCCAGCAACACTCCCAGATGTTGCAACGGAGAAAAGTGTCTGCTACTTGGGTAGATAGCAGTCCGCTACTTGTCGTGTCTTGACATGTAATGTAGATCACGCAACGAGACATCTAGCGCATACAGAGTCAGCGTATCTGGCAAATGAGAATGTCAGAGAATGCTTAAGCTTATGCAAAGAGGAAATGCGGCACGTGTTGACTTTTTGTCAGTCATTTGACAGAACAGTGGCACACTTGCCAGCAACACTCCCAGATGTTGCAACGGAGAAAAGTGTCTCCTTCTTGGGTAGATAGCAGTCCGCTACTTGTCGTGTCTTGACATGTAATGTAGATCACGCAACGAGACATCTAGTGCATACAGAGTCAGCGTATCTGGCAAATGAGAATGTCAGAGAATGCTTAAGCTTATGCAAAGAGGAAATGCGGCACTTGTTGACTTTTTGTCAGTCATTTGACAGAACAGTGGCACACTTGCCAGCAACACTCCCAGATGTTGCAACGGAGAAAAGTGTCTGCTACTTGGGTAGATAGCAGTCCGCTACTTGTCGTGTCTTGACATGTAATGTAGATCACGCAACGAGACATCTAGTGCATACAGAGTCAGCGTATCTGGCAAATGAGAATGTCAGAGAATGCTTAAGCTTATGCAAAGAGGAAATGCGGCACGTGTTGACTTTTTGTCAGTCATTTGACAGAACAGTGGCACACTTGCCAGCAACACTCCCAGATGTTGCAACGGAGAAAAGTGTCTCTTTCTTGGGTAGATAGCAGTCCGCTACTTGTCGTGTCTTGACATGTAATGTAGATCACGCAACGAGACATCTAGTGCATACAGAGTCAGCGTATCTGGCAAATGAGAATGTCAGAGAATGCTTAAGCTTATGCAAAGAGGAAATGCGGCACGTGTTGACTTTTTGTCAGTCATTTGACAGAACAGTGGCACACTTGCCAGCAACACTCCCAGATGTTGCAACGGAGAAAAGTGTCTCCTTCTTGGGTAGATAGCAGTCCGCTACTTGTCGTGTCTTGACATGTAATGTAGATCACGCAACGAGACATCTAGTGCATACGGAGTCAGCGTATCTGGCAAATGAGAATGTCAGAGAATGCTTAAGCTTATGCAAAGAGGAAATGCGGCACGTGTTGACTTTTTGTCAGTCATTTGACAGAACAGTGGCACACTTGCCAGCAACACTCCCAGATGTTGCAACGGAGAAAAGTGTCTCCTTCTTGGGTAGATAGCAGTCCGCTACTTGTCGTGTCTTGACATGTAATGTAGATCACGCAACGAGACATCTAGTGCATACAGAGTCAGCGTATCTGGCAAATGAGAATGTCAGAGAATGCTCAAGCTGATGATCTTATGCAAAGAGGAAATGAGTTGTTTGTTGTGTCTTAAAGGTACAGATGCTGAAGGTTTTTGTTGCGAAAAACCGGTGAAGGTTGGTGTGGATGGCTTTTCTGCTTTTCGGGCACCAATTTTGGCTCAATCACTGGACAGCATAGGCGGGAATGCCACAACACAAGTAACCCAATGGATGCTTTGACCGTTTGACTCATACCTTAACTTGCTCATAGCCATACGGAACCTAATCAATCTTATGCTAACACCCAAAAAGATAGAATTTGGTGAAATCCTACTGAAATAGTGATAATTTACTTGTCTATCGTTTTGGTGGGGTACTAATCTATATGGATTGTGCTGTTATTCCAGAACCTAACCAGGCACCAGTTCCTCAATATTGAGCAAGAGATCCGCAACAGATCCAAGGATGTCATAAGCAGCATGCATCAATCGGGCAGAATGGCCAAAATGAAGGCACGCGGAATGCACGTCACGCGAATGTTGGCCGGTTGGAAAAACCAAATGGAAAAACGTGAGGTTGATTGAGAACTAATGAATGCCTGATTAGTGGCTGATTGTGAAACAAGCCATACGAATACATATAACATATATAATCATACAATCATAGAATCATATATATATATATATTATATATATAGATTATATATATATATATTGGGTAAATTCTCATGGATGTAATATCTTTCTGCTCGTTTTCAGCATTTTTCGAGGTGTGCTGGAGGTCTCAGCGTGGGATCCATGGACAAATCGATGTATCAGGAACCATGGGTTTATGGCTTTCCATGAAATTGATTGAAATGTGGATGGTATCCTTATGTGAAATTTGGAAATACAACCAGGAACCATGGGTTTCCAAATCTTGATCTCGCCATGGAAATACTCGGGCAGCATCCCATCCCATGAGCATTTTGGATTTTATCTCGGGCGAATTATCAGGACCGGGGTCCCACGATCACACAGCTTGGTGAATCAACGAATTGGTTCAGACGATGCTGGAGGTTGTCTTCAAAAAAAACTATCCGAAAAAAAAAATAACAAATGTTATATTATATGATATTATGATATATAGTCATCATCTGCCCTATTCAAGTGCCACAACTAACGGCATTTTCCAGGCCTTGGAGCCATTGGATCTGCCATGAAGGCCCGTGACACACGCGGCGTGTCGCAGAAAAAGGGTGTAGCAAGTCGAAGCACGGAGAATTTCATGGTGGAACCTCCATTAACCACCATTTAATGGGATCTAATGGGAATTTATGGAAATTTATGGTGGTTTAATGGGATCTAATGGTGGTTAATGGAGGTTTAACCTCTGGTAGACATACAAAAAACTATATGGTAGGTACCTCCAATGAATCGGTTCCTGAAATGGTCATTGAACGAATGAATCGCAGAGTTAGTAACTGGTAAACATACAAAAAGCTATAGAAAATCACCATTTTGAATAGGTAAATCAACGAACTAAATGTATATCCAGTATATCCCATTAATATCTGGTTGGTGGTTTGGAACATGAATTTTATTTTTCCATATACTGGGAATGTCATCATCCCAACTGACTTTCATATTTTTCAGAGGGGTTGAAACCACCAACCAGTTAGTAACTGGGACGAATATAACTTAGTATACGAACTAGTTACTATTTCCCAGTTTTCGTACATAGTAACTATTAGTATTCGGAGACCCTCCCACGAATCGCAGTTCGAAAAACTGGGATTCATTAGTTCAGCCGCTCAAAAGACGGGATATGATCCCACGAATCAGGGACTTACGCAGCAGGGTTACTCAATGTTGCTGTGTTGATTCACCATTTTTGGGGGTAAGGACCCGCAGACAGTACATCAAAACTGAGTACATGATCGGTCAAAAAATGGTTTCGTCATGGGATATACCTTCTGGCCATATGTGGCCATTTCTTTAGGGAAAATGATGATTAACCAATGGATTTAGAGGTACCATGTTTTCAGACAAACCCAGAATCCCTAGCCAAACATTTCAGGTTAGTGAATTATTTTAATTTACCCAGAATCAAATGCTATCTGCAGTCCATCATACTATCACACTTCATCCATGTATGCTATCAAGACATCAGTGTCCATCAAGAACTTGACACACGATGATGAGCATGTAAGGCACAATTGCATTGCAAATTACGTGGGTTTGTTGAAGATGATGTGTTGTTTATTGGTAAATTCACCAGAACTCGATAGAACTGGAGAACAAATCCTATGGGAAAAGCAGGCTCGCAAATCGGAAATTACACATCATCTCGTTCCCCAAATGGCCCAAGAATCAGGTTAGTGAAATGTTATAATTTACCCATATATATATAGGCACTATGGAACTATAGATACACATTAATACTGGTAGATATATACTATATACTATATACTATATACTATATACTATTTACATAGAACTGGAACATGTTATATATTTATATAGAATTTGACATAGATATATATATATATCACTATATCACTGTATCACTATCTACACATCATAGAACTCGTTCATGTTCATTGAGAAAAGTTGTGCTTCGGATCCTTCGGATCTCGCCAGGATCTGGATGGGCAGAGTCTGGAACTCGTGGTGGACTAGTCGCCATAAAAGTGGTGGTTAATAGTGATTGATAGTGATTAATAATGGGATAATAGTGATTAATAATGGTTAATAGTGTTAATAGCCTGGCCTAAAGATTGATATTGGTTACCCTCTGGTAAATTAACAGTTGGACACTGAAAATCACCCATTTTCAGTGGAAACTAATCTTCCGACCCCTTTTTCTGCCAGGGTCTATGTTAATTTACTAGAGGGTAATAGTGATTACCCTCTGGTAAACTAACATAACTACGGAAAATCATCTTTCTTAATGGGTAAATCAACTACAAATGGCCATTTTCAATAGCTATGTTTGTTTACCAGAGGGTAATAGTGGGCAAGAATGGTTAAATCCATCAACTATAGTATCCATTTAAAAAAATGGGCTGATATGTTTCTTAGATATGTTTGATCGACGATATGTTTCTCCATCTATGGTAAAATGTAGTGGTGGGAAATCTGCTGTTTTTGTTTCTGATCTAATCATAAGTAGCTTTGATTAGAACCATTGGATCATTGATTGAGGAATCCATGTTAAATGAAAACAGAAGCCTACGTTGATCTTGAGTTGGACATCCATCCACAAACAGTATGGTAATAGTGGTTGATAGTGATTAATAATGGGATAATAGTGGTTTTTCTAGTGGTAATTCGTAATCCTCAAAAGATTCAGAAAAGTCTTCATCATTATGTTGGTAGTTGATTTCACTGTTCCCCTTTTTTTTCGAGGCTTGCTATGATGTGGGATTCACCCAATGCCAACATCCCCTTGGTGAACCAGTGATGGTGGTCATCGTGGCATACCCAATGTCATAAACCCACCATTTGGGGATGGGTTTATCAGAATTAGTGGGGTAATTATTGGATTATTGGTAAGGATTGGGTAATTGAATGAAATATTAATCATATACCAATAGTATTCAATATTCATTATTGGATAGTATCAATATCCAATAATACCAATTGACATAAAGGTAATTATTGGTAGAAAAAACCTCTATAGTGGTATTGAATTATTGCAGCATTAGAATCCAATATGATCCCAGAATTGGGCCTACTGAGTATCCCATAAGTTGCCATTTTATCACTATAGTAGGGATTCCCTTTTCTAAAATATATTGGATACTACTAAATTTTGATCACTATATTTTATCACTACTTTTTTTGGGGATAACTGTAATTATAACTATCACTATATCTGCTTTGTGGTTTCAATCATGTTTTATTTTCCATTTCATATATGGGATGTCATCCTTCCCATTGACGAACTCAGATTTTTCAGAGGGGTAGGTATACCACCAACCAGGTTATGATTGACCATCATTGACCATATATTAACCATATATTAACCATATAAAAACCATATAATAACCATATAGTAACCATATATTTTACTGGGATTGTTTACGAATTTCGGCATTTTTGGGGTTTGCCAAAACCCAATTCATCGAGGCGATGGAGGTCGCTCCGCCAGATCCTGTTTGAGTGGCTCCGCGCGAGCAGGGAGACCTCGACCCGGCGGAGTTCAACCTTTAGTTATGACTAACATAGCCATGGAAAATATGGAAAATAAGCCATTTATAGATGAATTATGATGAATTACCTGTTAAAAATGATGATTTTCCATTTTCTGATGTATACGTAGTATATATTCATAGTTCATAATAATGCAAATAATAATGGAATATCATACTGGTTATGACTAAAATAGCCATGGAAAATAAGCCATTAATATAGATGAATCATGATGAATTATGATGATTTAGCTGTTATAAAAATGATGAATTATGATGATCTTGTGCAATACAATGATGCATGTACATTGCCATTGCCATGTGTATATCAAGACTATTTAATATATTATAATAAACTATATCTGGTTGGTGGTTTGGAACATGAATTTTATGACTTCCCATATATTGGGAATGTCATCATCCCAACTGACGAACTCATATTTTTCAGAGGGCTTGAAACCACCAACCAGTACATATGTATGCACATGTATTTGATAAATGTGTAATTATGTACATCTATGTGTACATGTACCTTCTGGTAAACTAACATAACTATGGAAAATCACCATGTTATTAATGGGTAAATCAACGAACTAAATGGCCATTTTCAATAGCAAACTGTTTGTTTACAAGGCCGGGTACATGTTTGTGACCACTCGTGATGCTCGTCACGGGTATCTCTTTCAAGGTGCGCAAACTCTACACTCTCCGTCGAGCCGAGCAAGATCTGTGGCAGACCCAGCGGAAGTTTATGGTGGGAATCACTGGATCATCGGCGTGGATAACGTTAGACGATTCCTTTCCTGCAGACGTTGGATCATCTTTGGGATTTTCTTTACATCTTGATCATCTTGGGAAAAGATGGAAAAAAAGATGGAAAAAAAAAACGTTCACAAAATCATCTTGGTCTTATCAACATGGGTCTTGAAGATGTGTTTTGTTAATGTTAAGACCCCTTTTTCACAAACTGATAACTGCTGGCAAGCTCCAAGACGAAACCACTTTTTGTGAAGAACTGGTTGACTCTTGTTGTACTTGTCGTATTGGGATATAAACAACAAATATAGGGGGTCTACTTCTACCAAAAGATGATCCAATCAATGGGATTGCAACATATTGCAACGATGATCAAGAATCTGAATGTTGCTTCCCGGACTTTTCGATCCCTAGGATGCACGAGCCAAGCCAGAAAGTGCCTGCGACAAAGCCTCGTCTGTGAACTCAGATGGCAGCTCGTAGGTAAACAGATTTTTAAAAAGAAAAAGATCAATTGGCATGGTGATACTACTTTAAAAGTCTTCTAGTAAATTGCTATTGTTACTCAAATGGTTGTGTTAGACTCGGTGGTTAGACTCGGTGGAGACGATGAGTCCTTCGGGATTGGGGATTCTGGAGGTTGTTTGAACATGTTGGGAAAAAGCTATCATGTGTTTACCCTCTGGTAAACATACAAAAAACTGTGGAAAATCACCACTTTTTATGGGTAAATCAACTATTTCTATGGCAATTTTCAATAGCTATGTTAGTTCACCAGAGGGTAACTATGATGATAAGATGATTTTTTAACTGATGATTAAATGCATGATCATCTCAAATGATGATTAAATGAATCATCGTGTTTCCTCATTAAACTGCCCAAGAAAGTTGCGTTACCCCATTCCAGACAAACCCAAGGCAGCTATGACTCCATCTATAACCTAGATTGTTTGGTTATATCCCTTAACAATATCCCCAAATCATATCCCATCAAATGGTTGCTTGGTAACTGTATCCTAATATGCTGATTGTCCATTTTAAACTGTTGCATATGTGTCTAATGTTGATAATGGGGATGCATATGGGGATACAAACAATAATCAACATATAAGAATACGTTAATATAATATAATATAATTTAATATAATTTAATATAATATAATATAATAAAATATAATTGAATATTATATAATTGATTATATAATTTAATATAATATATATATATATATATTCGCATAGATACATGTATAGATAGATATATAGATGGATAGATAGATCGATAGATAGCACAATAAGATTCTCCACGATGACGTGCATCCCAGGCGCCGCCTGGACGGATCATGCACCTGCGCCTCGTTCAGAAAGAGAACTGGTGGATAGATAAATCATCTGAAGAACTGGGATTTTATATTGATTTTATATGGGTTATATATGGATTATATGGATTATATATGGTAATAGTGTTTTTAATGATGGGTAATGGTTTATAAATGATGATTAATGGATTACTAGTGGGATTAGTGATGGATCTAATGGAGGATATATTAGTGGCATACAATGAATCATGGATCTAATAGATAATATATGGAGGTTTCCTAAACAACTGGTGAGGGACCATTATATATTTGGGGGGTTCTTCAGATGGGGGACCCCCGGGGTGGTCATCCATGTCTTGGATGGGTTCGGGGTACCCAATTTTACGAAACCTCCATATATTCTATATAGTAATTATACATTGAAAATGGAAATAGAATTGGATGCAATGGGAGATATTGGCAATACTATATATCGCGGTGTGTTCCGAAAATTTTGCACATAGCCCAATTGATGGATTTGTTTTTACTCTAACAGGGAGAATGATGTTTTAAACTATGGGATTTTTGCGGCATACCACCTTTTCCACACGCACCCAGATGGGTTTTTTAACTGAAATATGATGACAAACTACCAGATGTGGTGGTTTCAAGAGAAAAAAACCATTGGCTTTACCAGTCCCAGAAATGTTTTTTTCAAGGAAAAACAGATGATTTTATCCCTTCAGCAAGTAAATCCATGCTTTGCTGTAGATGTAGCAACGAATCCAATGAAGCAGGATCTGGAATTTTGAGGATCAATGTTCTGGTAGTGGGATGTGAGCCAACGATGTGGCTGAGATGGGAAAAAGCAGAAGCGATAGCAATTTGTTGCCAAATCGAAATGCGGAAAACGAAGCATTTTTCACCAATGCATGGTGATGTTCATGGGTTTTTTTTTCGGGCAGTTTTCGGAAGCCCAGATCCGCGGCACTGATAGGTTGTTGATACCCCATTGGTTGGTTGCTTCAACTCCAATCATGGTGGTTCAACCATCAAAATGCTGGGAAACCCCGTAAAAATGGTGGGTATATCGGTATATCTATCATGTGGTGGAAAACTAAATGCGTAGCTCCAACTGGCTACCATTTCTTTATTGTTGGGAATATGTTCATACCATTGAATTGCCAAGGCTCCGCGCCGCGAAAATTCCTATCATCGTCCCGTTCGGAATAGGTTTTTTGGGGGGAATAGTATGGGGCCCTGAGGTCCCTTGAAAAAAATCCAGCAAGCCATACCAAGTTTTGCCATGGTGGACACCCCATGCTGTTTGCCCAAGCACCGTGGATTGGGATCTCAACTTGGTATGTGCTTCAGACAGACTTGGATGCTGGGAAACTCTGGGCTTTATCCCCAATCAAATTGATGGTGTTATCGAAAACGAAAACCCATGGTTTACAGTCAAGATCTTCCCAAACCAAAGCATTGTACCACCGATGTGAGTTCTTGGGTATGGTCAAGTCATTGACTACCTCCATAATTCAATGGTTAGTACTACCAAATAGGCTGATGTGGTAAACCCAATGCCATGAACCTACCATTTGGGGATGGTTGATGCCATCCATTTGTGGTCATATATTGGGGAAGGGCTATAATTTTGTTTTTGACCTTATATAGAATCTAACATCGAACAAAATCGAACGAACTAGCGAAAACGAACAAATCGTTTAAAATATCTGGTCCTCTGAAAAAAAAAGACCGCTATCCACTCCTTAAGACTCAGGAAGTCATGGTTCTGGGACATCTGGTTATATATGTTAGCTACAGGAGGTCTTGGCGTGATTTGAACCCACCCAAATGGGTATGTTTGTGAAAATTTAAGCCCCCAGAAGGGACCACAGATGTTATTATTGCTTAGTATGAATCATCAAGTTATTGGGGTACCCAATTTTGACCCATACCCATACAGATGACGAAAATATTCCACTTGGATATTATACATATATATATATACATATACATATATATATATTTATATTATTTTATTTTGTACATATTACCATGACCATGACGTTTGACCATATCTATTTAGTTCTTAATATGTGTTTCGTTATTTTTATGTTGTTCTGGTCATCTCAAGGCACTCCACGTACGATTTCGATGTGCCATGGCGATGATGAATCGTTTTTGCCAAGGTGTGGTTGGCAGATGATTTCCTCGCACCAACAGACCGCTACATCTTCGGGGAGGTTGGGGAAAACTCCGAGTCCGAGTGGAAGTACCAGGTAGCCTCTGTTGTCGACATGGATGAGGATATCCTGGGGATAACATACCACTATTTAATTACCATTAATCACCATTATATCACCATTAATCACCATTAATCACCATGAATTACCATTAATTACCATTAATTGCCATCTATATGTGGGAATTCAGTGGGAATTCTTGAGGTCGCTTGAGGTTACCCTCTGAGCATCTACTTTCCAAGTAGCCGCTATTGAAGAGTTGGATGATTTTCCTGGCGACAAAGACCCCCATCAAAATTATGACCCCCATCAAGACATAGCCACGGAAAACTCAATGGTAAACTTAGTTTGGTAAAGCCAGAATATATGTGTATATATATATACAGGAACAATGGTAAATAATCTCTCAAAATAGCTATGCCATAAACTGACCACACATATTGGCAAACTATTAGATTTTTTTGATGGCAAATCATATGCCAAACCTCTGTCAATATGATCTCCCCAGGTGCCACCTTCAATGAAAAAAACCAGAGTACCGACCTGACAAAACACCGTTTGGTTTTTCCGGTTTACCCGGTACCTGGTTTCTACATACAAAAAGTGAACTGGAAAATCACCATTTTTACGAGGTAAATCAAGAATAAATGGTCCATGTTCAAGTTCGCAAACTGTAAACGTTTACCAGGTCGGGTAAATATGCTCCCAACTGAAAATCCCCTCTGAATTTGCCTATCAAATCATCATCATTTCTTCCATGGCCATTTGGATGTTGGTTCCTGTTGAAACCCAAAAAATCTCGGCGTCTCGAAAAACGGTTCGTGGCTGTCCCGAGAATACGATGTTTCTAAAATGGTACGAATTCCAGATTTTCAAACAGCCATAGATCTTAGTAAATTATACCACTGGTTGGTGGTTTGGAACCATGGAATTTTATGACTTTCTATTCAGTTGGGGATGTCATTATCCCAACTGACGAACTCATATTTTTCAGAGGGTTTGAAACCACCAACCAGTAAATTATACCAGAAATGAAGCCAGGGATAGTTCCTCCAATTCAGACCATGATTTCTACGTTGTGGTGACCTCAAGATACACCCAGATTATGGGCGTGTCTGAAAATGGAGCATACCTCTCAGTGGCTATTTGAATATATAGAATCCAATGGAATCCCATGAATTTGGAACACGATGTTCAGACAAAGCCATATGAGATATGTATAACATAAGACATAAGTCTACATATTCTATCCCCATATGTCCATATATATCTTCATGTTGTCCACATGTTGCCATCTCCAAAGAACTCTTACACCTCCAGGCAGATCGGGCCCCACCGGAACTCAACGAGGTGCGCCGTGTCGTGGTCTTTCCGATGAAAAATGTGGGGATCCCATCCTGAGATTAAACACACGCCCAACATGGAATATGGAGGTTTCCTGCTATGATTGTACCCCAACTGGTTGGTGGTTTGGAACATGAATTTTCTGACGTTCCCATATATTGGGAATGTCGTCATCTCAACTGACGAACTCCATCATTTTTCAGAGTGGTAGGGCTCAACCACCAACCAGCCAATAGCTGGATGGTTTATTTCACTGGAAATCCCAACCAAAAAATGGTAACTGGGGGGTACCCCCATTTTTACGACATTTTCATATCAGGATTCAACCAACAAACCATCAATGGATTGGTAGGGAAAATCTGATGCGGAAACCATGGGGTTTTCCCTCGACCAACCCAGTGACCCAAATTTTTGTTACACAGCCTCGATGGATTCCATATGTGCACATCCCCTACGAAATCCATGGGTTTCTGGGTGGTGTTTGGTTATCTGTTTGGTGGTTTGGAACCATGGAATTTTATGACTTTGCATATATTGGGAATTTCATACTCCCAACTGACGAACTCATATTTTTCAGATGGGTTCAAACCACCAACCAGATTACTTGGGGAAGGGATTACATGATAAATGATGGTTTGTTTGTGATCATTACCATTTCATGGGGATGTAATGGTGACATAATGGGATGTACCCTCTGGTAAATAATGTAGCTATTGAAAATGTGAATTTATGGTTGATTTACCTACAAAAAATGGTGATTTTCCATGGGTATGTGAATTTACCAGAAGGCAACTAGAATAGAATCATGTAATATGATCGGTAACCCTGGTGGTTTCTTTGGGATAATTATCATAATGGTCTGATTATATGCAGATGGTAACCAGATACCATATCATATAACCAGACGGTGGTTATGAATATAGGACCCCGCAATATCTTTCCCCAAAGCCATCATCCCAGACCTTTTCAGGTGAATTGAGCCATTGAAAGTTATGTTGTTGGTTAGAATCAACGTTTGTACCACCTGGCTTCATAAGGATATTCATTTCTATAGCTAGTGAATATACTGGGACAATGGTATGTTCTTGGCACCAAAAAGGGAAGTGAGGTCAAGCTCTTTGCCCTATCTGAACTACCACATGTCAGTGCATATGTTCGCATCTCTATATCATATATGATTTGCACAAATATGTCTAAGCACAACAAAAGATGTACATATGTATATATATATATGTGTGTGTATATATTCTAGATTCATTGATTACTACTCTACGAAAAACAACAATAAGAAAAGAAGAGTTAAAAAGACATTCCGGAGTATCTCATTATTACTATATATATATACATATGTACATAGAAATATTTACATATATATATATATACGTTATGTATATATACATATGTATGATCACAGAACTTTATCTATCTATATATATATAGAGATTAACTTTTCTGTAAAAGTGTATCTTTTCTTTACATATATATACCATTATATATGTATATTGGATATATGTTCTGTTGATATCATCCCGCAGGATCCCCCGGATCGCTCTCTGATGACCCATCGCGACTTCATTGCCTCGCGGGAGCGACGAAACGCCCAGGTCTCCCCGGGGTGAGGAACCCATGGATGGTATGGGAAAACCATGGGAAAACCATGGGAAAATCATAGGAAACCATAGGAAAATCATAGGAAAAATGTTGTAAAAATGGTGATTTCATGGGAAACCCAGTGGGAAACTAGCTAGAAACATGGGATATCATATGATCTGGTGATTTAAGGGTGATTTATATAATTGGGTTTTATCTTCTATCTATCAATCCATCCATCCATCCATCCACCTACCGGGCTACCTTTGTACCATCTATCGGTTTATCGACCTAACACTCGATCGGTCTATCGATGTGTCGATTTATCAGACGTTCTCTCTATCTATGTCCATGTAATCTATCTGTTCTAACCTTGCTTAGTTTAGTCCGGTTGCATCCAGTTTGATGTAATCTAGTCTTCTCACCCCTATGGAACATTAACTTAAGCTAATCTAATCCAACCCAAAATCTAATCCAATCTATCTGATCTAATTTAGTCTATTTAAACCTATCCAATCTATCTGCCTTTCTCTTTTCATCTAACCTTAATCTAATGGACCCTATGCTACTCTAACCTAATCTAGTCAAACTTAATCTAATCTAAGAAATCTAACTGTTAAACCTGTTCTATTCATGTTCTACTCTTCTCGTATTGTATCGTGGTTCTTTGCCCAGGAGAACCGTGAACGCTTCGGCGAGTTCCTGGCGAAATCCCGGGATTTTACCCGTTTGCCGCGCAGGTGGGATGAAAACCAGTTGGGTTCCCAAAATTGCTGGGTGAAAAAACATCATCAGCCATAATAATCGACTTCTTAGCCAGTGAGTCAATAATAATAGTAATCATCATCATCATCATCATCACCATCATCATCATCATCATCATCCCTTGATCTATGGCAAGAAATGACTGGTACAAAAAGTGGGAAGGTCATGACTGGGATCATCTATAAATGGGGTTTTATGCTTCGAAATCATCTAGAAATCGGTTTTCAGCCGGCATCATTGTCTGATCTATGGTTTGAAATGGTGATTTTATGAAGTGAAGAATTCCGACATTTCTATTGCTGTCCGAAAGTTGGTCACGATGTTGGTTTGATGGCTTGAAGCAACAGAAATGGAAGTATAAACCAACAATGATGGGGATATAATGGAGTTTGATGTTCAGGTGTGGCTGAACTGAAAAGGATGCTTTACCTCAAGATCTGACCACGTTTAGAGACAAAATGGCGTGTTCAACCAATGCATCTCCGGGTTGCCTATTTTCAGACAATCCCAGTTGGATGTACGTCCTATGAATGGTAAGTACTATACGGAAAATGTGGTTTGATAGTGGTGCGTACCATATATGGAATTTGATTCTAAAGTCTCGCGGTTTAAATGCAGTCATTGGGATGACCAAGTAGCAGTAGCAACCACATTACTGTACGTACTTGGGGGTGCACCCAGTTAGCATGTGAGTAACAATCATACAACAACCCCCACTATTAACTAGTTATAGTCTATATCCCAATAAGTGAGTAACAACCATATAGCCAGCTATAAACAACCCAGTAACATCCCCACTTCTGTGTGGATTGTCCCCTATGGGTTAACCACGGATCGCCAAGGAGGAGAATCCAGCTTCTGGAAAGCCCCTCGCCACGTTGAGATGGCGGGTTGGTCCAAATATGAACCCAAAAATGCTGGATGGATAGCCAGAGACACCTAGATTTTTCCACCGTTTTGAGAGGTCAATTTAGGATTTACCTCAAAAACTCACTGTTTTTTGAAGGGGATCAACCGGCAAATAGATTTTGGGATGCCCCACTTTTGGAGAAACAGATGCTTGTATATTGTTTTCAGTAGCAACAGCAACAGTCTTAGGTAGCGGCAGAACACCACTTGCAAGCTGAGAGACCGCAGTGCCACGTTTTTTTTGGTATGATGATTTCTTGATTGTTGCAACCACGATTTGCTGCATTTATTATCAGTTGCCTCATCCGTTTGGTTCTGCATTTTGCAGAAGAAATGACACGTGATTTAGCTGGCGAAATCGCCAGTTTGTACCCATTTGGGTATCTCTGAAGATTGGATATATATATATATATAATTATATATATATGTATATGGTTGGTGGTTTGGAACATGTTTCCCATATATTGGGAATAATAATCCCAACTGACTAATATGTTTCAGAGGGGTTGAAACCACCAACCAGATATATATATCCTTCAAGTGGTAAATGATAAAATTTCGGTAGACCATCAAGTTTTGGTGTGCCATACGACGACCAGGTTTGGAAAAGGATGAGGCTGGTGATCTCATGATTGCGGCGATTATGTGCTCTTAATGAAGCATTGGTTTTGGTTGCTTAAAGTGAATGATTTTGTGTATTACCCTAGAGCTTTCATGTTTAGATAGATGTGGAACACCCATATTTTTCCTGGAAAATGATCTGCAAATTGTGGAGTTGTCCACATCTATGTAAACGTTTACTGGGGAGTAGTCACGCACCCCGCAGAAAACCCATGATTTTGCACAACGGACCCGTTTGTCATTCTGCGTTCCGATTGTCCCCGGGTGCGAATGACGAAAAGCGTCGATGGATCCCAATCAGCGAGTTATGGGAAATATTCTTCACCGTTGATCATCAAGAACTAGCCTCTGGTAAACATACAAAAAGCTATAGAAAATCACCATTTTGAATAGGTAATTAATTCAACAAACTAAATGTGGTATTTTCAATAGCTATGTAACAAATTACCAGAGGTATGTTTTTCTGGAGTAAAGATGAATGGGAGAAGAACATAATGTCTCTAGGATCAAAATGTTATTGAATATCCCGTAATTGACACTCATTACGAATATATCCGAATCAAGAATATCAAATCAGTTTGCCAATTACCATTAATTATTACAAGAACAGAGTTCCCCATTCTTATTCCCAATACATGGCCTAAAAATATTCCCTTAAGATTGCTGGTTTGTAATTCGTTTTCCCAGTACCAGCTGTGATAAACAAAACGGAATACTGATCATGACCAGTAGTAATGACTGATTGAATGGTACCCTTTGCAATAGTCGTTTTAATTCTTCGGGAAACTAACTTCGATTATTAGAATCCCTAATACTTCTAAGACAATGATCCATTATTCCATTTCCCATGTTGTAAGAACAAGTGGCTGAACTACTATCACTAAAATCCAATTTGATCCAATTTAAATGATAGTAATTCAATTACTTTTATTGTAGTACACCATCTCTGTTATGGTATCTAATTTCGATTCTTAATCAGATAACCATAGTAATAACTTTAAATGGAAATCCCAGTAATGTCTCCACTGTTGAATGAATTATCCCACGAATAACTGAATATCCTAATTGTTGTCATGATTACTAATTTTAATATACATAATGATGTTTGTATATCCTATTTGCAATTTTGATATTGCAGTATAATCCAGTTATCAATGAGAGATATCCCATTAATATACGTACATATATGTGTATATATATACATATGTCCATTATGGTCATGGATTAAATCCCATTAAACCACCATTAAACCACTATAACTCACCATAGATCCCATCAAATCACCATTAAATCCAAAAAATATGGATCATATCCCATTAATATTCCATGAAGTCCCATGAATGTCCATTACATAGGTTCCATATCCATATCACCATCTGGGTAAATTATAACGAGGATTTGGGCTCAGGCTTCACGTGCCAATCCTGTCTTAGTTTCTGAGACTAAGCGAATGAGCCATGTCGTATGAGAAGATCCTGGAAGATTATGATGTTTTGGGAACGAAAGGATGTTTGCCATTCAAGCGAAGAAACAACCTGTTGATCACTGTTGATGAAGTGTATCCTCAGTTTGGAAAGTTTGCATTTCAATTCACCCAAATCGCTCCAGAAGGATTAGGCATTGGAACTTTCAACATGGACATGCTTGAAATCCCAGCTGACTGTAACTTGGAGAGCCAGCAACTGTTGATTTGGAAAGCTACTGAGCCACCCAAACTGCATGTGCCTATTTGGATTTTTGATGTGCAAGAACACTTGTCCTATCGGGACCAGTTCATGTATACCTACATCTACGATCATGCATCCTCATGGGCTCCGCTACCATCACCTGACCAAGATCAGCCATTTCGAGTGGCTGAGTTGTTTGCAGGAGGTTTTGGGGGTTGGAAAGCAGCCGGTAGTGTCATCCGCCAATACTGTGAGGTCCAGAGTCAGTTTATAAGTGTTGAACATTGTTTGCCAACAGCCATCGCGTTTGCAATCACCCACAAGACTGGTTTCATCCCTGGTACTGAGTTTTTGCATGCAGGATCGTTTGATAACAAGAAGAATTGGATTGTTTTGGCCGATGTTTTTGACACACGCCTGAGACTTCCATTGGCCACATGGGCACCAAACATGATCACCATCTCTGCACCATGCCCTCCATGGAGTGGAGCAGCCCATCCACCCGGACTGAATAGCGAGGATGGCCAAATGCTGATGAAGGCAATTCTTGAGTGCCGATGGTATCGACCACACATGATACTTATTGAACAGGTACTGGGATTCAATCACCACCCTCACAAAAAAGAAATCATCAGGACTTTGCATCATGTCGGTTTTCGGTTGATCATGCAGAAAACTTTGGACTT
The DNA here is from genome assembly GCA_947184155.2 of Cladocopium goreaui. Lineage (NCBI taxonomy): Eukaryota > Dinophyceae > Suessiales > Symbiodiniaceae > Cladocopium > Cladocopium goreaui. The sequence continues at coordinate 110,610 of CAMXCT020003702.1, read as the reverse complement.
GCAGGATCTGACATACACTTCACGTGTGAGGTGGTTGGGGCTGGCTATTCGGGTCCATTCCAATCTGCCGTTTTGTCCTTTGCAGAATTGGCCAAAGATAGAACACAACCAGCATCCGTTTCCGAAAATGACCTTGCCAGCCGAAATGGTCAATCAAACTGCTGTCACAGAACCTGTCAAACAGGTTGCATCCGATGTCCGATTTGCCAAGAACATGCCAGGGAAATCATCAACCGAGGTATTGAAATCACGCATTTATCAAGCAGGTGACATATTGCCCACCTTCATGGCCAGATATGGTTCACAGCACTGCATTGATTCAAGTCTTTTGCAAAGCCATGGATATTTTGGCCATTTTGTTGCGGATGGGAATGCCCCAAATGGTTTTCGATTTTGGCATGCTGCTGAAATTGCGATGATCCACGGTGTTTTTGAGGGATGTTTTTTGCCCACAAATCAAGCTGAAGCCAATCAACTCTTGGGCAACATGATTTCGACTCAACATGCCCTTGTGCTATTGGTCAATGGAATGAACAGAATTTTGCAGTCACCAATTGATTTGAAGAAGGTTTGCGCATTTTTCCATGCATCCCAGGTTGTTCCATCAGCATGTCAGATGATTGATATGGCCAATGGATACTACCTTACACACCGTGACACACTCATGTTACACAGCTTTCAAACGCATGTGGAATTGTTGCATAGATGGGCCTTCCAACACGACACCATGCATGTGTGGTTGCCAGATCATGGACTGCTCCTACATGACCAGATTCCTGAAGCCATTGCACGTAGGATTGCGCCATCCGTCATCACCATCACAGATGCATCCGACACATCCGAAGAGCCAGAGCATGACGTTGACCCATGGCATCCATTCCTCCAAGGGGAATTGAAAGCAGCCCACAACAGTACCTTTTGGTATAGTGCGGACCTGCCTGGAAGTGTGATTGAAAGAGTATGGGCACATGAATATCAGTTGACTTTCCAATCAGTGGAAGACAGAAGAACTGCCATCATGCAGCGACCTGACACTGTGCCAGCTTGCATTCCCGAAGTTTCAAATCAGTGCGTAGTATCCCTCATTGACGGAGAACTCACCATCACCTCCGTCAACCCAGATCAACCATTGATGAAACAGGATCGGATCAAGAGCATTGCACCTATTCTGTACGACCAGTACGGACAGATGGACATCATATCAAAACCGAAGTTTTCCACAGTCCTGTTGGATCAGCCATTGCAACCGGGCACTTTGCCTCAACATTTGGCTTTTTATGCAGCGGCCAATCAACAAATCACCACCAACTTTTTCCAGAGCCATGATGATGACACTTTTGTGATCCAATTTCAAGGTAGCCAGCCTTGCATTGCCATCATGAAAGAGTTTTGGACCAATAGCATTCAACCTGATTCATTGCATCAACTGGGACGTAGATGTGAAGATCAAGCCAATGAACTTCGGTTCACTGCCATCCCGAATCAAGGTACCTGCCCGATTCCTATTTTCCGAGATGCACTGGCTGTTTTGGCAGCCAAAGCACTGCTCAATGCGGCAGTTGACACCAGCACTACAGCGACTGAGGTTTTGATCAAATGGGATCGACCAGTGTGGCGAGGCATGCTCCCCGCCGACACATCAATCCAAACAGTGCAAATGCTGCTTCAATTTGCTTTCTCACCTGCCATTCACAACACACCGCTGCGCGTGGTCAGTAATGGTAAGACCCAGCCTTCGGACACCATGATTGGTCAACTCCAAGGATCACCACACAGACAACATGCAGTCATCCTCTTTGCCACTGCAGCATTGAGAGGGGGTGGGACCAAACAACAGCAAAAAGCAGTCATGCAAAATGCAATTGCCACAACGCTCTTGGACCAGGGCTATGAACTCAGTTGGACCACTGCCACTGTTGACAGCATAGTGCAGAAAACCAATTTGCAAAGACTTCAGACCATCACTGCCAGAAACAAAGCATCCGAACGTTTGCAGGAAGTTTTGCAATTATGCCGTGAACACAAGATTGACATTCCACAGCCTGCTGCCTCCACCACACGTGAAGCCTTTGCGGGAGCACCTTGGAATAAGAAAAAGAAGAAGCCAGAATTCAGCATCCGACCGCAGGATTACACAATCACATCAGGGTTTTTCACCAACGATGACGGAACTGATGCCGTACAAATTTCCAGCATCCGACCACAAGCCACAGGTGTAGCTCTGATGAATGCCGCTGATGCACTCCCTTTCTTGCATGCAGGACAAAAAACTAGCACGGATGAGCTCGCCTTAATTGCACTCGGGCCACTGCCACCAACAGACATGAAAGGAGAAGAAGTGACCATTCCATGTACCAATCCTCATGGACACCAAGTGCTATTGCATGGGAAAATGTTCCAGTTGGGTGGTAAAGATATTCAAATCAACAAGGGAGCCACAACGCAGATCCAGTCAGATGCCTGTCAACTGTTTGCCATTACGTTGTACAAAGACACATGGAAAGAACATCAATGGCAAGACATCATTTCAGGAACCATGGGATTCATCAGGCGCATTTTGCAAGCCGATGCCTTAGATACCTCCATACATGCCATCTGGGGGAGAAGTCTCAGACAGGGAAAAGCAGCTGCTTCACCAGCTCAGGCGACATCCATTCAGGTTCATACAACCATTGAGCATTCGGCAGCACCAAAGATGATGCAAAAGTCAGGATTTAATGGCCTGTTTGTCACACCAAAGCTGCCGAGTGGGCGAGTTGCTACGGACTTCAGGGTCATTTGGACCAAAACTGACATGGCGAAATCCTTAGGATATAGCACTCAGACTGCAAACTGCCAGGGCTTAGTTCGGGGTCGAAATGGCGCGCTAGGCCTCAGGTTCCATTCCAAAGACTTCGATGCTGCATGGGCATTATTGTATCCCAATGTTGACCCTCCTGCTGACTTTTCAGGCAACATGACCTATAAGTTAGAGGGCTTACCATTTGGAACATCTCAACAGGCAATCATGCAGTGGGCAAAATCCCAAAAGTGGGAGTGCAAGCCTTTCAGAGCCATCGGTCCCACCAGCTGGGTCGTCAAGGCCGCAAAGCCACCACCAGATGGCCTGCTCATGTATAATAGTAGCCCATTGCTAGTGCGTTTTCTTGAGCCACGCAGTGCACCATCCAACAAGATCCTTACTGGACCTCGTACCAGGGTTGACCCAAGTGAAACTGCTCATCAAGACCCTTGGCAACAAGGAATCGACCCTTGGACTTTTTGGAAACCAACTTCATCCAATACGACATCCAATGCAGTTCCAATGCCAGCTGCCAGAACCACTGGGGGGCCTATTGATGCTCGATTTGCAGCGCAAGAGGCCACAATTGCCACGTTGCGAGATGATTTTAACAAATTGGCAGCCAAACATGATGAGCACAGCCAGGCAGTGAAACAGCAGTTCATCATCGCGGAACAGCGTGAACAAGCCGAATTTCAGCAGATCAAGGTAGCCATGCAAACCATGCAAAAAGAAATGGACTCAAGCTTGGCACAGACAATGCAACAGCACTCCAAGGCCATGGACAGCCAATTCCGTGAACTGAAATCCCTGTTTCAGCAAGCAGGAAAACGTAGCAAGCCTGACGACGAAGATGAGAACATGGGCTGACTAGCCCTTCCAAGTAAATTAGATTGGTTTCCGAAGTTGAAATCATTTGCATGCCTTGTGTTTCTTAAACTGTTGCTGGTGGTTACAGTGACCCGTGCTGAATATCCTTCAAATGCAGAATGGAACACAATCTTTGCCGATATGTATCCTACTCATAGCATTGGTCCGCATTCGACAGAATGCTTTGCTACCATAGTTGATGCATTTGCCCCCACAAGGGGAAACAACATGGCTGGGGCCGTGACAATCTTTTGCCACGAAAGTCAATATTTGTATAGTAAGCCATTTTGCAGCCTGCCATTTTGGCATTCATGGACTCATGCCGCAAGGGTTGGAGAAGCTTGTCATCCAGGCCCTTCAGATACCAACATCCGAATAGGGATCACGAATCCTACTTCCATTGTTTCAAAGGCTGGAACCTATAAGCAGATTCAACAAAAATTTGGCCTCCACATCATCGCTGCGGCAGAGACTGCTGCGACATCCCAGGGCCAATCCACTTTTGCTAAATTGATCAAACCCACCAAAGTTCTCTGGTGCCCACCAGTTCAGACGCACCGGGACCGTAGTGACGGAGAAAGTAGCTTGAAAGGAAAAGCGGCCGGCACGGCCTTGATCACCAGCTTGCCAGCCCGCAAAGCGGTGGGCACAATTCCTGAAGATTGGTCAGCTTCATGTAGAATTCTGCATAGTGTTGTCTATTGCGACCGGACACCCATACAATTGGTCACTGTTTATGGAATTCCCAATGGCCAACGAGGATCTGCACAGTTTAATGCTGACTTAATACTAGAAGCTCTCAAAGCTGCGAACCAACTAGACTTGCCCACCATAATCTTGGGAGATTTCAATTCAGACCCCATGGCCCTCACTTGTGCCACAGAACTTGAAGCTCAAGGGTTTAAGGACCTTAAGATGCTGCACCAAGAAAAATATAACCGGACAATGGACCCCACGTGCCGGAATGTCACCCATCCTGATAACGCCCTCCTGTGTCCAAAAATCCAGCGACATCTCACTTCCATTCAGGTCATAAATGACCAATGGTTTGATACCCATAAAGTGGTTACCTTCGAAATTACTTTCCCAGTTTGCCAAGATCCATTTTTGGTTTTTAAAATGCCTCGCACCTTTGCAAACCTTCCATTAGATCCAGATCACCTGCGAAATGCTTATGCACAGGTAACCCAAAAAAGGGGACATCCCACTGACCTACCTGAATGGGGTTTGACTATCGAGAGTGCAGTAGATAAAGCCTTGCGTACAACCCAAGCCCAGGTTGAAGGTATTCCGCTAGAAGCCACCCGAGGACTCCATCGGGCTTACAGAGGAAGATGTCAGCCAGACAAGCCAAAGGTTGCTTCAGGCAGCCCACCAGTAGGCACACCACGAAGTGGGGAGTTCAATCCTGAAATTGAAATTCATTCCTTTGCCACGCACAAAAAAGTCAAGCAAGTTCGCAGACTTGATTCCGTCCTTCGGGGACTCAAGAGAATCCAAGCTGGCCACCCAGAGCCACCATCCTTAATCCAAGAATGGCGATCAGCTTTGAGAAGTACAGGGTTTAAAGGTAACTTCCCAAAATGGGCCCTTAGCCACCCTGAAATAGGCCCTCTCCCCTGGAATTTGCCATCTATAGACCTGGTCCATACTATCATTCAGATCGCTAGACATGAGACAAAAATAGCCTTGCAAAAAGACCATGCCATATGGTTGAAAAAACTTAGCTATAAGAGACATGTGGATGAAACCTCCGGTGGATACCACCATGCTTTCCAGCGCTTGAAAGATGTTTCCAGAGACGAAGTGGAAGTGATAGTTCACAATGAAACCGCACAAGCAATGCCTGTTCCACAAGAGGATTGCCTCATCCTCTATGCTGACAATTGCCAAAGATTCAATGCCGCATACAAACTGGAGATAAACAACATCCCAGCTACCATCTTAGCTGTGGATAATTATTATCTCCAAGTTAAACCCCATGCGAATCAAGATTGGCCAGACGAAGTCACAATCACACAGCGGCAAGAAATCTGCCAACCTGATAAAATCTTCCAAGCACTAAATGACTTCTGGTCACCATTTTGGACTCAAGAACCCATTGCTTACCCGGAAGAGCTCCAGACACTGTTGTCACATATGCCACATTGTGACATTACCCCATGCCCACCGGATCTCGAGCTGTGGATTCAAGCCATCCATTCTTTGAAAGCCAGAAGCGCCCGTGGGGTTGATAAAATTTCAGCGCGTGAGTTACAGCTTTTGCCTCCTGCTGCCATTAACGATCTAATGTGGATAATGCATTCTAGTCAACAGGGCTTCCCAGCCTGGTTAATGTGGTGCAGAACTTTCCCAATCCCTAAAAACCCTGGTGACGTTAGTCCTGCCCAGATTAGACCTATAAGTGTATTAGCCCAGACTTATCGACTATGGAGTAAAATCCAGTCTAAGCATGCCATGCGCCAAATTGCCAACCGCCTACCACCAGGTATCACCGGCTTCGTGCCTGGAAAAGGACCATACGATGCTTGTTACGAACAACAATGGATCATGGAAAATTACAAAAACCTTGGAACACATATTTCAGGATTTTCCATCGATTTACTGAAATGCTTCAACACCATAGACTATGAAGCAGCAGCCCAAGCCCTGCTGTTCTTAGGCCTTCCCCTTGCTTTAGTAAAACAGTGGAAAAATTCCCTCCAGGCCCTCACCCGGTCTTGGATCCTGAAAAATCAAGTCAGTGTCCCAAAAACTATTTCCCGAGGTTGCCCTGAGGGAGACCCCCTCAGTGTACTCATAATGATCGCTATTTCCACAGGATGGATCACAGCTGTCCAAGCCCAGACAGCGACACATCTTACCGCGTACGCGGATAACTGGGGTTGGCTCTCCACTAATCCACGTACCCATAGTGATGTTTTGAAAGTAACCCAGAAATATACTGCTGCCTTCACCATGCATGTCGATTGGGCGAAGAGTTGGATTTGGATGAGCAATAAAAGCCATTTGCCCACCATAAAAAGTGCCATTAAACAGCATCTAGGCAACACCACCTTGAAACACCTTCTGTCGGCCAATGACCTAGGGGGGCAGATGACATATCGGGGTCCACCGAAACTTGGGAAAACCAAACAAAGATTTGAAGAAGCAGAGCGAAGACTCCGGCGGTTGCAAAAGATGCCACAGGACATCCATGCGAAGACCCACATGGTTTTGGTAGGCATTTTCCCTCAAGTTTTTTATGCGTCAGCCTTGCTCCCAATTGGCAGTCAACATGCCAACACTTTGAGAACTAGCATTGCCAATGCGATTTTAGGACCAAGCGTTAGCAGAAATTCTGCCATTGCTATACAAGTTTTGCCGAAAATGATGGACCCCATGGTGGTTTTGATACAAAATGCCATTTGCCAAGCACACAGATTCCTGCACAAAGCCACGCCTGGGACTGTTCAAAGTTTCCTGCGGATTGTTGCTACACATGATGGAGCGTCGCATCATTGCAGTGGACCTGCCAGTTGTTTGGCATACTATTTGACTAAGATAGGATGGCACATGGATGCAAAGGGGTGGATCCAGACCTCCGCATTTCAATGGCACAACCTCCTCACAACCAGTAGGAAAACTTGGAAACGTCTCATCCAAGTGGAATGGGAACAAACTTTGTTGACCTTGTATACGGATAGGAAAGCTCTTAGAGGGATGCCTCCTATTAATAAAACTGACACTTCCGCAATATTGACCAAGTTCCCTCCAAAAGACCAAAAATTCTTGATCAATCAGATTGCAGGTGGATTTCAAACAGGCGTCCAGCAGGCAGCTTGGGACCCATCCACCTCAGACCTTTGCGTAAACTGTCAGGTCCCAGACACGAAGTATCATAGGGTCATGGTTTGTCCGGAGGTACAAGACCTTCGAGCTCAGCACGAGTTGACATTCAATTGGATGGAGACAGAAGGAAAGGAATGGTACGAACTCCCAGTCATACATCAGCATGAACAGCAAGAGTGGGTCAACCTCACACATTGGCAGCAACCTGAACCCGACATTGCAGACAATATATACCATGCGCTGCACACACTGGACATGAGTGGCAACACAATCAGATGCTACACCGATGGGTCATGTCAGCATCCACAATCACCCAATACTAGATTCAGTGCTTCAGCAATGGTAGTTGACTTGGCCAGTGATAATGTAGAACGCGAGCTTATGGCGAAGACGTACAGCCAAACTGGTGCCATGCCTCCCACACTGATGCTCTTGAATGCTTGCCGGCCCTTTGGAGAGCAAAGGATTCACAGGGCGGAACTTTTTGCTGTGCTATATATCTGCGAGCGTTTTGCTAACACTGCCATCCACACGGATTCCCAAGTCACTTAAACTGCAGTTTCCAGATGTTTGTCAGCCACTAATTTGGCGCAGCTACATGACATGGAAGATCTTGACCTCATTATAAGACTATGGCGGGTCATTCACTTGGGGAATAGAGTCTTTCATAAAGTAAAAGCCCATGCTGAACTCGAAATTGCACCTACATGGGTGGATCTTTACCACAGAATAGGGAATAAAAAAGCGAATGATGCCGCCATCACCGCTTGTTGGAATCTTGTTCCCCGTTTAGTGCAAGACTATACTGAAATGCACACCCAACTTGCTGAACAAAAAGAGCATTTGTTTGCACTTTACAAATTTCATGTTGCGGTGCGCAACCGTAAAGCCGAAATTAAACGTGTGCAGCCACCATCCATGTCACAAACCGAAATCACTGGCAGCCAGCGACATAATGTACGGGATCGTCTAATGCAGTATAGGGTGCAGCCAACATGGACAGCCTCTCCACAGCAGATGCATGAGCTTGGTGCATGCGCATGGGGCCTCACTGTTGCTACAGCCATCAACCAATGGATGGCAGACCTTAAGTGGCCATTGCAATTGGACCAACATCCCGACCAGGCTTTAGGAACCTCTTGGTATGAAATGGTCTTGTCATTTATGTTGCATTCACAGATGTTTTTGCCAGTCAAGCGTGTAGGTGCTAATGGGAAAGATCGCCTCATCCCCTTTCGAGATTCTGCCTCACTTGCCGCTTTCGATGTGAAATTTTCAGAGTTGGCGAATCTGTTTTCCATCGCATGCAGACAAGTGAGTGAATTGCAAGCCCCATGCCCCATGCCTGACTGCGAACGCGGGCTTATTCGCAGCCTATACGTGCAAGGTGCTTCAATTTTCACTAGTGGCTACAGACAAAGGATTCAACTACCGCATCAAGAACAGGTCATAGCTATATTGTTTGAATACCTTAAGGTACACAAAGGGCCCGCTTTTGTAGTCCTACCTGATATACCGATTAAGGTCTCGGACACTGTCTTTGGCAAACTTCAGCGTGAACTTTCATCAACTTGGCAATCCAAATACACTGCTGCTAGCAAGGCAGTCAAAAGAGTCCAGCTATGGCGTAACCAGCCGCAACAACAGTTGAATTTTGGATGAACAACGGAGGAGCTCCCACATGCAGGTGACTTGCTGTTCTTGAACTTCACCTAGAGTCCTTAGGCTAGGCGTTTTTTCATGGTACATTTTTAGCCATTCCACTTCTGGTGGCCGGCAAAGGCCGACACTTCACTTCCAGTAGGGTGTCGGACCCCTCATCGCGAGGAAAAGGGTAAATTATAACGACCTCACTGGTCTCCCTCACTGGAAATCATGGTTTTTATAGGGAAATCATCCCCAAATGGCCCAACAATTCAGGTTAGTGAAATATTATAATTTACCCAGATATAGTAATTATACATTGAAAATGGGAATAGAATTGGATGCAATGGGAGATATTGGCAATACTATATTCCATTAAGTCCCATGAATGTCCATTGGTTTCATATCCCATTAATATCACCATGAAATCACCATGAAATCACCATTGCAGATCTCTTCCTGGCCTGGAACCGACTCCTTTCGACGCCAAGAACTGCGGCCCATGCGCCACGCCCGGGACGCCGAAGACCGGACGAATGACGAGATGCCAATGGTTTCATCGTGCAGAATGGTGACTTCACCTGGAAAAAAAATGCTGATTTATATGGATGATATATGGATTATATACAATATATGGCTGAAAAATGCGGACAAGAAAATAGATGAAATATCTGAAAGTTCATTTTGTTGTCATCTTAGCTAAGTGGATATGGATGTACCGACGCCGAGGTCAACGTGCAGCGCGCACGCTGTGAATGGACGATTCGGCGGCCTGGGGAGCTCAGAAGCGGAGAAACCAATGGGTGGAAGAAAAAATGGTGGTTTATTAATGGTGGGATTATCATAGCTAAACCATAGGAAAACCATAGGAAAATGGTGATTTAATGAGGGTTTATGGTGGTTTAATGAAATTTAATAGGATATTACCCTCTGGAAAACTAACATAACCATGGCAAATCACCATTTGTAATGGGTAAATCAACGAACTAAATGGCAATTTTCAATAGCTATGTTAGTTTACCAGAGGGTATATCCAAATATATTGGATTTAATGGCGGTTTAATGGGATTTAAGGGTGATTTAATGGGATTGATGGTGAGTTATAGTGGTTTAACATGGTTTAATGGTGGTTTAGTATGAATTAATGAGGGGTTGCTGAAACGGATGAAGGGATTTTTGGAGACTGCCAAATTCCCTGTTGTTTCATGATTAGTTCGTGGGGATGTTTTGTGGATGTAACTGAGATGGTTGGTTGATGATTACCCTCTGGTAAACGAATATAAATATGGAAAATCACCATGTTTAATAGGTAAATCAACGAACTAAATGGGCAATTTTCAATAGTTATGTTAGTTTACCAGAGGGTATATCCAAATATATTGGATTTAATGGCGGTTTAATGGGATTTAATGGTGATTTAATGGGATTTATGGTGAGCTATAGTGGTTTAACATGGTTTAATAGTGGGATCATCACAACCCATTCGGGGAATTCCATGAAATAGAGAGACGACAGAGGGTAACCCTGCGGTTGGGTTTGAGCCCAAAAAAATCTGATGTCTATCATAACTGGTTAATGATGGTGAATAATAGTGGTTAATGATGGTTAAAAATGGATTATACACCAATAATAGTGGTTAATGATGGTTAATGGTTAATAATCACTGGTTGGTGGTGACTGGAACCATGGAATTTTATGACTTTCCATACATTGGGAATGCCATCATCCCAACTGACGAACTCATATTTTTCAGAGGGGTTCAAACCACCAACCAGATAATTTTCACATTGAAAAAAAGACATCAAAGCTTTCTGGGGCATACCCCGTTTTCCGACAACAACATCAGGGATTAACCAACAACGTGAGGTAAGTCTTAAGCACGAAAATATGGGTCAACTGATTTGGGAACAACGTTAGCTGTGGGTCCATACATATGTTGGCTCCCGAGATTCCGTCCACTCGTTAAACTAATCGTGTTCCTCTTAAAGATAAGCATTTTCAGGATATGTATATGTATATACATCATATAAATACATATATATATAATTATATTTATATGTGTGTATATATACACAGACAAGCCCCCGTTGGGTGTGTCCCCAGAATCGGGGTCCCCCCAAATTGTGGCCAAAGGATTTTCTAAACCCAATGGTTGATCAGCCTGCCCCACCCTGCTTCAGCGCGACTGTGAACTAAGCCATTTCGGAATTTGATGGTTAACTGTTGATATATGGCAAATATGGGTTGTGAAATAATGGTATACATTGGTATACTAGTATATGATATGATATACATATATCTTCTTCAAGCAGTATTTCGGTGATATGGCTGAGGACTCCACAGCAAATCTCCGCTCCGAAGGATGAGACGAGTTCAGCAGGCAAGCTCGTGGTGGGGTGTCACGATTTTAGTTCATGACATCATCTTGAATCAGAGTTGATCTGGTTGGTGGTTTCAAACATGTGTTATTTTCCATAATACATGGGATGTCTTTCATATTTTTCAAGATGGTTATTGCACCACCAACCAGTGATGTATGTTAAATTCTTCCGTTGATATGATCAATGTTTTTACCATCTGGTTATTTAACATAGCAATGGAAAATCACAATGTTTTTAATAGGTAAACCTCTATTTCTATGGGCCATCTATACCATGGCTATGTTAGTCATAACCAAAGGGTATCAATGTATAATGTAGCCATCTATTTTGAACAACTTGGATCAGCCCTCAGCTATACTGTATTGTTACTGTGCCATTTGTTGGCTCAAAAGCCAGGATTTCAATATGTTTCAAACTGACCCAGCAACGTAGCTTGTTTCAAACATGATACCAGTATGTATGTTATGTGTTCGAACTTGCAAAACCAATTTTAGCAGGGACAGAGGCCGCCTTGCAATCTTTGAAAGAAACTGATCTTACAACTAGAACAAAAAACAAATCATGAGTTGTGTATTTGATATCACCATATATCTCACCATATATTTTGATGATTAAGACGTTTAAAAGGATCATGGTTGAAACATTTCATTCACCACTGCCTCGTCTGCGCGCCACTGATCGTCTGCTGGTGCCATGCAGGTCCGATTCGTCCCCCAGAAGTGGAGATGCTAATGTGATGTCCTCAGGGCTCGGGTGTCAGAAAAAATGGTGGTTTAATATGGTGAATCACAGGTGTTTAATCAGCAAAATGATGGTTTAGTATGGTTTAATGGGGTCATAATGTGATTTAATGGAGATTTTCTGACGAACACTGTTATTTAATGGATGTTGAACCGCAGGATGAAGGTATGTCACCATCAAACTATGGAGATATGAGTAGATATAACTTTAAAATGATGCTTGGTTGATGATTAGTTTGGGGGTTATGAAAAATACCCCTATAATTATTGGGGATTTGCATAATCCAAGAATACAGAATCTTCATGAACCAATGGGTTTCAAGGTTCGAAAATCGGAGATGGAAAGCCCCCGAAGTCAAAAAACAACGACGGTTTGAATGGGAGACGCAGCGACTAAGGATTTGACCGGTTCAACGGGGATTTCCTTGGGGGCTTAATGGGAATATCATGGGATGCCATGTTGTGACACGGAAGTTTTCAACGCTGCAAAGATGTGCAAAATGATGGGTTTGGGGTTTTTTGGGACCTCTCATTCCATATCCTCTCGTGTCGCTCTTTTGTTCAGGAGGGAGATACACTCTGGTAAACTAACATAGCTATGGAAAATCACCATCTGCAATAGGTAAATCATCTATAAATGGTACATTTTCCATAGCTATGTTAGATTACCGGAGGGTACACCATGTCAGGTTTCAGCCCATCCCAGCCCCATCTCCCGCCGCCAGTTCCTGTGGTCCTGGGGAGATCTTTCCAGAGAACGTCAATGCTTTGAAAAAAGCAGTGCCTCAGCTGAGACGGAGCATCCCAAGAAGGGCGAAAAAAAATTGCCTGATTGTATTAGTTATGTAAGTTATGTGTATTATATATATATGATATATGTATGTATATATATAGGGTGAAGGCTGAGGGTTCCCCGGAAGCCAATTGCATTTTATTCGTATGGATATGGAAATTGTTGTTTTTACACTGTATTTTACATATGATATCATACAGCTCAGGGTTAAAAAGAGTTGAATGGATGAGGTCGTCTTTCAAAGTCGCTATTTTTTGAAACGCGACAAACTCCAGTGACGTTGGATCACTTTGCACGTCACGGCCGTGGCTCATCCCCAGGAATTTCTGGGGATGAATTCAGTAGGGGCAACGTACAGTTGGAATTCAACCCACTTACATCTACTTACTTTGAATAGAAGTTTAACCAAAGAAACCTTTGAATCCCATATAAATGCCATATAAAATGTCCATATGAATCCCATATAAATCCCCTGTAAATCCCATGTTCTCACTGCTTCTGGATTCCTGTAGGTGAGAATATTGGGTAAACCAGAAGCACCTGAGAGGCGGCAAATGACTCAAAAAACGGCGGGTCAGTAACAAACAATGGTGAATGTGGGGAACTAATTTGGAATATGTCATTTCCACATATCATATATATATATATATATGTATATGTGTATATATATCTATATACATATATTCCAGTTCATGGATATTTATGGAAAAAATGAAATATGCGATGGGTTTTCTCCCTGAGGATGTTCGCCAACGATTTTGGAGTATAGTGGCATACAGAGATAAACCAGCAACATGGGGGTACTGTATATAAGTTTATCCAAAACGTGGAGGATCTCGAAGTTATGGCAATTTTTGAGAGATAAACCGTTGGATTTTAGGGTACCATCAAGGAGCAGCGGCCCTGTGGAGGCCTCCCAGTGAAAGCTGGTGGGTGCAAAAGAGAAGCAAAGAAGAGGAGGATTGTGGACCAAAAAAAATAGCCTGCTGTTACAGTCAAAAAATGTGTCCGAAGTCACATGGTCTTGCAATTCTTTGCATCTTTTTAAATATGTTTAAAACTTTTTCCCAAGAAAACATGTGCCACACATCCCAAAACTGGTGCAGGCCCTTAAAAGCAAGAAGGTGACAGCGTTGATCGAGGACGGATGCCTTATAGTCCACCAGACGCCACGCTGGTGTAGAGCTAGGCGAAGTGTTTGAACTAGCCATGGAGGGTGGAAATGCTAGGAAACTCATCAAACTGCAAGAATTTTCGCCATGTGACGGATTTTTGGAGTGTAGAAAGTGGCAAACGCGTTGCACTCAGACAATGCAGACAGGACATGTAGACATCGATTTTGACCCATTATTAACCATTATTAACCATTATTATTGCGCTACACCCATCCATCCATGTCATGCCACAGGAGCTGGGTCAAATGGTCGCATCAACTTTTCTGGACGAGGCGCCAAGCGCCAGGTCTTTGCTGGGATGCCGACGAAGTCAACCGGAGATAGCCATGTCATCTATTCATTGCTTTGGGGAGATCTACGGTTGAAACATCAATATATAGAGTCTAGAGCTATATATATATACATATATATATACATATATATATATATGATATATATGTATATATGTATATTCTGCATTGTTAGTTTCAAAAAAAGTCTATGTTTTCGGATGGATCTTTGCTTTCCATGTTTCGTAGATCCATGGAGAACTCTACAGTGGAAGCCCCCCTTTTCCCCTTTTCGCCAGGATGATGCCACGCACTTGGCGCATTTGGGGCGGGCATTGGAGGCTCCTAACCGGGGTTCCGGGGTTGGGTCCAAGGTAAAAATATGGAGATGTTTATGGTGATTGATGGGGATTCACCTTGATTCAAGCAACAAGAATGGTGGAACAGGTCAAATCGAGGTTTACTCCATTTTATGGTGACTCATGAGAAGATTGAAGCAACAAAAAATATGGGAAATGTGATACACCTACCGGTAATTTGAGCGATGGAAAATCATCCGTTTTAATCTGCTGTTGGTAAAGCAGAAATGGACCATGTTCCGTCCAGACGTTAGATGGTTTCAATTGAACCCATGTTTGGTACACAAAAACCGGTGACGCCTTGCCATTCAGATTGATGTGCGCGATTTCTGTTGAGATTGAGCACTGCCAAGCTTCAACTCGTAGTAGATATATGTATATAGTCATCCCAGCAAAGATAGAGAAATAAATCCCCCCTTAAAATCGTGAAGCTTCACTTTTCGATCAGGGCTCGCCATAGGGTTCCAGGTATCTCTACGTTTGCACTGCATTGGTAACTTTTAATGGGAAAACCTATGGGTTTGGGGTACCCATTTTTTAAAAATCCATAACTTATATCTGATACAATTTCTATTTGATATGTTCTGATATGTGATGCGTATATATTAATATCCCATTTAACCACCAGTTGAACTGGCCATTATAACTATACCATTTATCCCATCATAACTATACCATTACAACTGAAATGGTGATAAATGTTCTTATTTATCTCACATATTATACATATGTACATATGTATATATGATGCTATATATTTATTTATATGCCATAAAATCCCACCATTTGATGGTGAAAAACCAGCATTTTCATCCGGGCAAGACATGACGATGACGCAGGAGCATTGCTACAAACTACGCCTGAAGCAGCTCATCCCTGTCGGGATGCCCAGTTGGGACGTGTCGAAAAATCCACCGTAATGTGCTGTGTAATATATATGATTAATAATGCTTAATATATATGGTTAATAATATTAGTTTATAATCATGGTTCATAATGTTAGTTCATATATATATATATATATTAATGTGGTTAAAACAATAATTAGCAAATAATAATAATGTGGTTGGAACAATAATATTTTCATAATGTATATGTAGTATATATTCATAGTTCATATTAATGCTAATAATAATGGAATTTAATACTGGTTAATAGTGGTTAATAGTGGTATAATGTGGTTAAAACAATAGTCGTATAATGTGATTAGTATATATATATATATAGAAAATTAACATAGACCCTGAAACTAGCCAATTTTGAGTGGAAACTAATCTTCCAACCCCTATCTGCTAGGGTCTATGTTAATTTACTGGAGGGTATATAGATATATTACACTCTGGTTGTTTAACATAGCCATGGAAAATAAGCCATTTATAGATGATAATATATTTATCACAATGGTATATGATATATATATATATACGGATGGGTGGAGTTCAGCAACCTTTGGAGGTGTATCTTGTGCAATACAATGACGCATGCACATTGCCATTGCCATGTGTAGATTAAGACTATTTGATATATTATAATAAACTATATACTGATTGGTGGTTTGGAACATGAATTTTGTGACTTTCCATATATCGGGAATTTCATCATCCTAACTGACTCATATTTTTCAGAGGGGTTGAAACCACCAACCAGTATATATATATATATTAATATGTGGTTAAAACAACAATACACCATCCCCAAGTCATCACCATAAATGGATGGTATAAATACCATTCCCAGTCATAGCTGGTTTATGGCATTCTTTTAACCACATGATTGAGTTGATGATATGTATTCCACATTATGCACTATAAGTAATCTACCTATCTATCGACCTACCTACGTAATCCATCCATCTCTGTGTCGTTTGTTCGTTCTATCAGTGAAACATCTGGAAGCCGTGTTTAGATATCTATATCAATGGATTGGTTGAAGGGAAAATCTTAACCGGAAACCATGGTTTTTACCATCAAATATAAGGCTTTCCGGTTTCAATTTTCCCATCATCCAATTCTATGAATATATAATCAAACAAATCAGTGAAGCCATATCTTTCATTTCTAACATATTTGATTTGATAGATCTGGCTAAAAAGTATTTCTGATGGTTATTAACCGTAGCTATGGAGATTCACCATTGTTGATTTCGGTCAATCATCATAAATCATTTATAGATGGGCCATGTTCCATACCAAACTGTTAAATGGCCGGAGGGTATAGCATCATGTATCCCACTATATACCATAAAATCCCACTAAATTCCCATTAAATTCCCATTGAACCCCCACAAAATTCCCATGAAATTCTCATTAAAGACCCTGAATTCCCATTAAATTCCCATGAAACCCCATGAAACCCCATTAAACCCCATTAAACCCCATTAAACCCCATTGAACCCCATCAAACAACCCGAGGAAAAACAGGTCTGACGAATCTCCGTCGCTGAAAGATCTGAAAGCCCAAGGCCTTACTGCTGCTGAGTCGCGCCTGGAAGATCCTGAAGGCCGGTACCCCCATGGATTGGAAACCTCCATATCCATATCTATATCTATGTCTATATCCATATATATATATATTCCTCAATATATATATATAGAGATAGATAGATAGATATAGATATAGATATAGATATGGATATGGATATGGATATGGATGTATAGTGTTTTTTGTGTTATATATATATATATTCTCCTCTGTCACTTGGTGTGTGTATACCATTTATTTCTGTTGCCATTGTTCCGATGGTCCGAAGTTTCAGCGGTTTCAGCAGGCTGAGGCAGAGCCAGCTGTGGAGCATACCCTCATTGTGAGGGAACACTGGCGACGGATGAGCAAGGAGAACTGGGGGGAATTTTTCTATGGATGATGATATGTTCCTGGTATGATATAGAAACATCCCCACAAAACCCCATAGATCTCGAATTTTCATGATATTTTGATGGTACGTTCACGGTATGTTGATGGGATTTTTGGGGGGATGTTCACCAAAACATGGGAATGTTTATGAGGTGTTTACCAAGACACGGGGGTGATCAAACATTAAGGCATTAAGTGGTGGAGACCATGTGTTCATTGAATCCCTGTCTCAAATGGGCCCAAAAGATAAGATTACCCTCTGGTGAACTAACATAGCAATGGAAAATGGCTATTTATAGTGGATTTTCCCATTAAAAATTGTGATTTTCCATTGCTATGTTAGTTCACCAGAGGGTAAGAGAAGTGTGAAAATCAAGGTTCGGCCAAATATTGAAGATACATCCCATTGAACACCAAGTGTTATTATTACCCTCTGGTTATTTGTTACATAGCCATGGTATAGATGGCCCATTGAAATAGATGGTTTACCTATTAATAGCATGGTGATTTTCCATGGCTATCTTAAATAACCAGATGGTATCACCATGATAATGATGATGCATTACAAATGGCAAAGATCATGATGAGAATCCATCGATGAGCACAATAATTGGCGATAATAACGCTGATAGAAATCGCAATGATAGTCCCAGTAATGCCTTTGATTTAACAAAACTGTACTAATGTTTATAACACTAATGATGCTATTCCTTAGTAATGATTACCATCATAAATATACACTGCAGTCTCACTACAGTGATGATTCTATCCAATGATGAAATCACTATCCTCATGATCGCTGCCGCAAAGCTTCAATCCTTAGTTCGTCCATATCTTTTCCTATGACGCGATGAGTGTCGGAAGCGCTGTGCTGGTCACGGTGGACATCAAAGCGGACCGGATCGATGACTTCCTCAAGGTGCGCTCTGCTAGGTTTTCACATCAAATTTGACCAGATCCCATCATCCACATGCGACCTGCCATCCGTCTACGAAAAAAAAGGGCTGGTTTTACCTCCTTGAGGCGTCCTTTTCTTAATGTATAGATTGTATAGACTTGTGTTGTTTCTTTCGGGCGCAGTTTACAACCTGACATACCACGGTAGCGCATTTTCGGCGTTTTCAACCCCCCCACGAACCAGGAATGATGACTGGAAATGACTTGCCATCCCCTGCTTTGAGTATTGAGTTTACTGGAAATGGATGATTGAAATCACACCTGACAGACCATTTTTTGTTTCTCACAACCCCCGAAATCATGGCTTTATGACTGGATTTGCCACATTTCTTGGATGAGCATCCCAGACATCAAGTAGTTTGTAGCCTTGGTTTCGTTGAAAATTGGACTTTCACCCATTCATCCTGTTTACAAAGAGGATGTTCTGGCTCAAAGTAGGGTAAGTAGATTTTCATGAAAATAATAGGGGACGATGGTGATAATCATTACTGCAAAATCCTCCTTCAAAAGATAGGATTACAAATAGGGGATGTTTCATGATTTCTTCCACGAATAGGAGATTTCGAGCTCTATGTTATTGAAATTCATCCGACAAAAAATAGGCTATATTTGCGCTAACCGTTTGTGTAATATACAGTATGTGGTTCTGAATAATTCCACTATGATAATTGTTATTTCCACAATAATCTACCGGTTAATAGTCAGTTATCCCAAAAACTGGAATTTTACAATAGACCCGACCATATCATAATCATAATTTATATGATTTCTGGATTTAAGCTATTGTTATATTTTAGGACGAAATATATTTATACTTTATGATTATCCATCAACCAATAGTATACTATATTAACAGTTAATATAATAAGCATCTTTTTAATAAGCATCTAGTTATATTAACAGTTAATGTATACTAATAATTCACTATAATAACAAGCATCAAAAAAACACAAAAATCCCGCTGTTTGAGGCCATGGAGCAAGATGCCATGGGTTCCAGAGATAAGGCGATTGACCCGGGCTGTTTGAGGTTCGACCTCCTGAGGGATCGAGACCTTTGGTGATGGTGAGATGTAGCAGTTCACCAAAATTTATGGATAAATTGATGGATAACCTCACTGGAATCATGGTTTTTATAGAGGAATCATCCCAAAAAATGGCCCAACATTTCAGGTGAGTGAATTAATTATTATAATTTACCCAGATTGATGGATAACCCACAATAAACGGAGAATTCATGGATAATTGAGGGATTCATGGAACATCTGATGTTGTACACTCCAGTAAACCAACATAGCTATGGTATAGATCGCCCATTTAGTTCGATGATTTACCTATTGAGAATGGTGATGTTCCATGGCTACTGTTAGTTTACCCAAGGGTACTTGGATATACTGGAAGATAATGGGATGTAATCATAGGATAATGGGATATGCTACTAGGATAATGGGATATGCTACTAGGATAATAGGATATGGCCGATGAAACCCATTTCATGAGACTGCCAGTTCCGTGGAGAAAATAACATCTCCCTGGACACTCGTTCAGTGCCAAGGACAATCCCAATCGCTTTGTCTTTTATGAAGCTTACACCGACGATGACGCGGTAGCTCATCACAAGACCACCGCCCACTACAAGGCGCTGGTGGCATGTACAATGCTGCTGGTCAAGAACCAGACAAATGTGATATACTTGGAGGATCATCCCACTTATTAACTGGTTAATTAACAAGCATATGTATGTATAACCCAGTTACCCTCTGGTAGACTAACATAGCTATTGAAAATGGCCATTTATAGTGGATTTACCCATGAAAAATTGTGATTTTCCATAGTTTTTTGTATGTTTACCAGAGGATACATATTGGATAAGCCTATACTAAGGGGGACTTACGATCACCAGGGTTTTTTTCCACCATCCCATGAACCATACGACTGTGGGTTTCGCGTAATTTCATCATCCCAGTCATAGGGGTATAGTCAATGACAAAGCCACACAAAAGGGAGATTTTACCACAGAAAATCATAGGTTGAATCATAGCAGATCATCATTTCTATTGTCTATTGCTATACCTCTATTATTTTAAATCATCCCAGCCAGAAAAAAATTACCACAGAAAAATCGCATCTCGCATCTCCGCTGGGTATATATTTGTCTTGACCTCGTTGGTACCATGATCCTGACCTACGGTATAGTCCATGTGGTTTCTTTTTTGCGTTTCAGCAATGGATCATGGACTGATCTTGTGTTTTTTTGCCCGTTGGTGATTGTGTTGGTTGTGCTGTTCCAACATCACCAAGATCATCCAAGATCCAGTTCTACCTTTGATCCCCCGTTTGATATTGCACCATTTGTGATTGGTGTGAAGGGTCTAGGTTTCCCGGAAGAATAAATTACATCTTCAAGCAGTAGAATAGCCCAAAAAGATAGAAAAGTACTTTGCCACTATTTCAATGGGGTCATCTGCAGGCATGGGCAGACTTCAAAGCAAGTGGCGGAGTGGAGAAGCAATCTGTGGAAGCGTGGCAAAGCCTGGGTCGGGGCCAATCATTTGGTTTTGGCAATGGAGCGGGGATCTGGGTGTGTCTTAAAATGGGAAGTCCCCAAGTTACCATGGTTGTTTCAATAGTAAACCTGCATTTTTGGTAAGAATATCATATGGAGGTTATGATATGTTATGATGTATCGCCAACTTCATCTGAATTCTGTTGTGCCTGAAAATTGTTTATATACCCCTAGTTATGGCAATGTTAATCGGGGAAATTATGATAAACCGGTGGATGGAATGGATACCCTATTCTGAGAGAAACTCATACATGTGTTTGTTTGATAAATATGTTTAATAGTAAAATGGTTGATATATAATTGATAGATATATAATTGGTAGATATAATTTATTGATAGATATAATAGAGACAATAATGTTGATAGAAATAAATATGTTAATTTAATTGATAGAAATATCAACCTTATTGTCTATTATTATCTCGTTGTCCAGTTTGGGTTTCTTTCACGGACCTTTCAAAATGAGATTATAATAAGACCATGATTTTTGTGCACTTGATTTGGGCATATAAAACCATGTGGTTTTTATAATATTTGATTATAAGACCTTTCAATGTAAATACCATATCCAAAATTCCTCATATATATATATGATATCATGTATCCCATAAATTATTTCCTCATATGACTCATATATAGATATTTTTGGATATATACCATCTGGTTATTTAACATAGCCATGGAAAATCACCATGCTATTAATAGGTAAACCATCTATTTCAATGGGCCATCTATACCATGGCTATGTTGAATAACCAGAGAGTTACTATAAAGATCTCCCATCCACCAACCAGTGATTATTAACCATTAACCATCATTAACCACTATTATTGGTATATAATCCCATTATAAAGATGATTATCCCATATAATAACCACCAACCAGATGGTTTTACTATAGTTATATCTATCATAAACCATAGAATTCAGCACAACCCTAGGCTGCTGAAAAAAGGGAGGGTACCATAAAAAAGTATCAAATCATGACTATTGGGGGAATACCCACTAATTAATAAACCATGGTTTATCAATCCGGGGTTGACATTATACCATTAGTAAACCATGAATATTCCATTAACCATAGTATAAACCATTAATATTCCATTATACGATTAGTATACCATTAGTATTAACCATAGTTATACTATATCCCCATCATATCTCCCCATCCATCCATCCCAGGAGAAGGCCGAGAGCGCCTCCTTACCTCCTTGGGCCTTCCAAACCGAAGCCACTGGCAGCTCCACCAGCACCATGACAAAACGGCCGAAATTCAGGGAATCCCCGAAGTAAACCATGGGAAAATCATCGGAAAATACCAGAAGAGATGGGAAATTGAATGGAAATTGCCTTGAAATGATGATTTTGAGCTGGGAACCCCATAGGAAATATATAGGAAAATGGAGGTGTCAGTGGGAAAAGCGTCGGAAATTCACAGGAAAAATCTGGGAAGTTGGCTATAGATTATGGTTTTGAGCTGGGAAATACCAGCTCTAAATGATGGCAACAGAAAATTCAGTGGACAGATCGGTGCCAGGCGCTACGGTGCTGGTGACGGTGGACATCAAGGTGCGGCTTCGTGAAAAAGCCATCGAACTCCCAACCCCTAGCAGCCCCACTCAGCGAAGCCGGAGCCGGAGGCAGATCAAGTGGAGAATTTCCTGAAAGTCATGGAAGCAGATGCCAGCAACTCCAGAAATAAGGACCACTGCGATGTTTGCGTGCGAAAGTATCAATAAAATAATCCCTTAAAAAAAACGGTGACTCAAAAAGGGAAGTAGGGATAGATCAAAAGTGTTGTAAACCCCAAAAAAAATGGAACCCCCCAAAAAATTGGATGGCTTACCGTTCAATGTGCCCCATTTTGTGGGGTCCGACTGGGGCAGTTGAATCCTTTAATGTGTTGCCAATGGAAAATCACCAGCCAGCAAAATGGTATTTTTGTGTTGTCTACCAAAGATTGACCATTCTACCTCAACTGGTTGGTGGTTTGGAACATGAACTTTATTTGTCCATATATTGGGAATGTCATCATCCCAACTGACTTTCACTCCATGATTTTTCAGAGGTGTAGGTATACCACCAGCCAGTCAAGCTATTGAAAATGGCCACTTATAGCTGATTTACCCATTAAAAGCGGTGGTTTTCCACTTCGCGAACTGGTAAAACCGGCCGGGTTCATTCCCCTCCAGTCACTTCGATGGCAGAAATTCCCCATGAGATTCCCATAAAATAACTGGTACCACCATGATTTGTTGATGAAACCAGGAGATAAAGCCAGGAAAAACCCATCCAAAACCTGGTATATTACTGGTATCACTATCAAAACCCGTTCTTTTTCTCGATGAAAACCAGGAGATCGAGCCTGGCTGTTTGCGCTTTGATTTGTTGAAGGATCGAGAGAAGCCAAACAGGCGGGCGCGCCAAATGGAGGTCTGCCATGCTGCAAAAAATGTGGGGTTTCATGGTGAAATTCAGACATCGAAGTTTTGCCGTGCCAATGCGGTGATAAACCCTAAACCCTCTGGAAAACATACAAAAAACTATGGGAAATCACCATGTTTAATGGGTAAATCAACGAACTAAATGGCCATTTTCAATAGCAAACTGTTAGTCATTACCAGAGGGTAGTGGTTCTTGTTTCAATGACAGATGTTGGTCATTTCTTTAGTATTGAC
Source organism: Cladocopium goreaui (assembly GCA_947184155.2). Classification (NCBI taxonomy): domain Eukaryota; class Dinophyceae; order Suessiales; family Symbiodiniaceae; genus Cladocopium; species Cladocopium goreaui. The sequence continues at coordinate 86,715 of CAMXCT020003702.1, read as the reverse complement.
CAACTGTCCAATTTGGGCTATCCAAGTCCTGACGTTTTGGCGCCGTGTCGTCACAGTGTGTCGCAGGTTCTTCTTCTACGAGGTCTACGAGTAGCCCAGCTGTAGCCTAAAAGCTGTTCAGGTGTTGGGTCCTAGACTTGGATATCCCAAAACCATGGTGTTGGACAACCAAACCTCTACAACCAAAATCGCTTGGATGAGTCTTCCATCGCAACTTTCCCCAATGACTAATGTTGGATGATGTTTTTCATTGCTTTTCCCTATGAAAAACCGACGAGATTTGTCGCACCCAAAATGCGAGCACCAGGAACGATGAAGCCATTGCCAAGCACAAGACCACCGCGCATTACAAGGGCTGGGCCGATTTCAAGGCCGCAGGTGGCGTGGAAAATCAGGCGGTGATGAAGCTGGAAAATGTGCCCTGGCGAAATCGACACCTTGGCATTTGGGGAAAAAACATGGAAGTAAATGTTGGTTACATCATAATATCATGTTTGGGGAATGATGTGGAAATGTTTGGTAAATGTTTGGGGAATCATGTTCATCGTGGTTAGAATCCAGATGAACATGATTTTGTGGGTTTAATCTCCTCATCACTTCCCCAGATAGTCACTGCCGGGTAAAAATCCTATGGGAAAGCCCTGAATCCGACGAATCACGATGTTCCCCATGGTGAAAAATTGACATGCCTTGGGCGAACTCCAGTTTCAGGCAAGTCCATGTATCATTCATCCTAATACCAATCATCCGTCACATCATAAGAATCCAAAAATCAAAAAAAAACTCATCTGGTTCCAGGGGTTACCCTCTGGTAATTTAACAGTTTGCTATTGAAAATGGCCATAGAAATAGTGAGTTTTCCCATTAAAAATTGTGATTTTCCATATTTTTTTGGTATGTTTTCCAGAGGGTATTGTGTTGTTCCCAGCTTCGTAAATCCCCATGAAGCGCTTGAATCTTCTCATCTGCCCCAGCTTCAGGCATCCATCCCTGGAGGGTGGGCTCTACAACCCTGAGTTCAGGCTGAAAAAAAAACGGCTGGTGATCCCTGATGCGAAGATGGAGGATTTTTGACGAAATCAGCATGAAATCAGCATGAAATCAGCATATCTGATGAGGAAACTGAACCACTTAACATGACTCAACATCTCAACCTGGAGGTGTTCGACATTTTTTTCGACATTTTCAGGTACCAAACTTACGAAGAAAATGAGTCCTCCAAAAACGAACCTGGCCATGATCATCCCAGCTCTTTGGAGAAGTGGCACAAAGCCATGGAGCTCCCTGTGGGATAGACTAAGCTTCACAAGGCTTCACAATCGAGAGATATATTAAATGCTTGGTATATATATATAATAATAATCATCATAATAATAATAATAACAATAATGATAATAATAATGATAATAATAATATATACATGTATACGTGTATGTATATATATATATATGCTCGAGATATCAGCCAGACATGCTTGAGATAATTTTGGCCAGACATGCTGAAAGATATCGAGCAACTTACCACGCCGGCGTATTAGCAGCGTGGTACTCGTACGAGGCGAAATGCGAATGGAGAGAAAAAATGGAGAGTCTTTGAAGGAAGGGAATGGCTTGGTGATTTCGAATGATGTGGTACCCTCTGGTAAACTAACATAACTATGGAAAATCACAATTTTTAATGGGAAAATCCACTATAACTGGCCATGTTCAATAGCTAAAAAATAGGCCATCCCCAACACGTGGCTTTGTTATTTGCTCTACCCCAACACGTGGATGATTTCTGGCGTTGAATCCCACATGCTCTACTTAAAATGAGGGATCCAGTCACATAAGTCACCAAGGTTTCAGAAGTCCAGGTCCAACGACTTGGGGTTTGGCGGTAACCCCCATGACTTCGGAAACCGGAAACTTCCGGAAGTTTGTTGATCTCCAGCGATCCAGAGATCGAAAAACTGGCTGGTGGTATTCCTTTTACCCTCTGGTTATCAAACATGGCTTGCTGGAAAATCCACGATATATATATATATAAGTATGTCATATATATATATATATACGTTTTAATTCTCCCAGCTAGAAACCTCCATTTCGTTCGGGAATGTTCAAGTGCCATGTTGACACCGGATGCTATTTGGGATGATTTCCATCTCACTTTCGCTTCAGCTCTGAAGCCAAGCTGTGCGGCGTAGGAGTTGCAGATCTCCGCAAATTTCATGGCAGAGGCAAGGCGATCAGGGAGACCAGAGGGCGCCGGGATGACCTGTTGATCTGGACCTGGTCTGGATGACAAACTGGTGAACTTATTTGAATCAACTGATGAACTTTTGATCTCAGTTGATGATCCCAAATGATGAACTGGGATCAAATTGATGACTATTTCGAAGAACATTGATCTACGAATTTAGGATAATTGGCATCTTAGACTAGATGGCCACGGATTAGGGCATGCTCCATTTTTGTTCAGATACATCCATATGTGTATGATACATATAAATATATATATATATATTTGTATATATATATATACATAGATTCACAGGGGTATGGCTCAAAGCTATTATTCACAATGGATTGTGGAATATATACTCGAGTCACCAATTCTTTTTTGGGGCCATAACCAACTCTGTGGAGCTTGCTGGAAAATGCTCCTATTTTGGTCGATGATTGAAAGATAGGGGATGGCACATTTTCATGAGCGGAAGGAAAATAAAGATGGGAATATCTGATTGGTGGTTTGGAATATGAATATGAAATTAAATTTTGCATTCCACCAACCAGGAATAAGTTGTTTATCTTGCACAATTCCATCATTTTTCATGTTCCATATGATTTCCATCGAGATTTTGTCCCAAAATCTTGCCATAATCGTCCGATATTTTTGTGCCACTGGCGCCATACTGAAAACCTACGAAACCCCCACCTTGTAGCATCATATGCTCAAAAAATCACAGCAGTGTTCAAAAACCCTTTTTGTCGTTCTTTTCAAAAAGGTTGGTTCCTAGGATTTCCCTAGTGGAGTATACTCTCCAATATATCAGTTAAGTTTTGGTATCCCCCACCTCATCAAATATCATCAACAGGGGGTTTTTGAACGCTCACATGTTGATCATGCTCCCATCTTCCCATCCAACACACGTCGCTCACAGGCGGTGTCGGCCAACTCTCGCACTGCCCACCTGCCAATGGTGACAGCAGCCTTGCAGGCCCAGTTGGATGTGGAAAATCCACTTGGGGCAGAGGTGATCTTCGTGGGTACAATCATGGGATTCTAAGCCCCAATGTGTTGAAAAATATAATAGTATAATTTAATATAACCCCTATAAAGACTTCATCCATGGTCTCTGGAGATATTGGCAATCGCATGCAATCGCATCCTTCACCCTACCATTCCGATGGTTCCATAGGTTCAATACCTATCCCTAGAAATACCCATGATGTCCCCCGTTTGGTATTCTAAAAGCCCCCTTTTTCTTATGTGTGTGTGTGACATCCTCCACTTTTGCCGGTTGCATTTTTCTATGTGGCTAAAGCACATGTGGGCACATGTTTCATCGGGTAAACCTCCGGTTTACTGAAGCTAAGAACCTAAGAATCTAATGATCTCATGTTTCCAGCTCATCTTCACTGGTACAACCTCAGATCTTAGCACTGCAAGCCTCACATTTCTTGGTGCTTTCAAGTTTTTCCCCGATGATCCCCCTTCAAACGAGGGGTGAACCCCAAGCGGACTGGGAGGAAGGGGCTACATTCATTGAATCCCACTGCTTGATATTTGGCATAGCCATTTTTGTACATGATTCATCCCCTGGTTGTGAGGAAGACCATCATCTTGCTGGACATAATTTGTTGCGCCTGAAACAACCAAAAAAATGCTGCCATAAAATTGGTTGACATCCCCTTTATTTTGATTGCTGCCATAAAATGTTGCGTCCCATCTTGGATCCCATGAAAAATGGCGTGAATTCCCAGTGAATTCCCATATTTCCCTCTGGTAAACAAACAGTTTGCTATTGAAAATTGCCATTTATAGTTGATTTACCCATTAAAAAAGGTGATTTTCCATAGTTATGTTAGTTTACCAGAGGGTAATTGGTGACAACAACGTCCAAAAAACTCTCAATTTCGAGGCCTTGGCTGAATCTGAGACCTGCTGCCAGGCACAGCCAGAAAAATCCCAGACATCGGGCGAATTTTCTGTCGGTTTTTCATATCTAAAAAGAGACACCTGGCTATGGATCCGTATCTATTAAAAGCCTAAAATCATACCATTTTTAGGGGGATGAACATCCAGAACTACCAGCTATTTTCATGGGGAAAAATAAGTTTCTGACCCACTGGAATCATGGGACTTGGGTAACCCATAGCCTGCCTGATGAGAGCGTCAGCGACATTTTGATCTACCCAGATTCATTGAAAAACGGACTAATATATATATATATCAATTGATATATACTAATTAACCAGTTTTAGTACAACCATATTAGCATAAGGAAGGCTAACCAATTATTAGTACAACAATATCGAAGACTAACATATTAGTATACAACAATATCGAAGACTAATCAATTATTAGTACAACAATATTAGTACAACAATATTGAAGACTAACCAATTATTAGTACAACAATATTAGTATTAGTATACAACAATATTAGTACAACAATTTTAGTACAGCAATATATACTAATTAACCAATTTTAGTACGACAATATCGAAGACTAACATATAATTGACTGTTGTGTTATAATGTGTGGTTATATCAGTAGTACCACACAAGGCGGTGGCGGAAGTTGTTGTGAATCACGGATGGCAGAGCGAATCCACTGATGGACCGAAAGGTGGTTGGAGTTGTGTTTTTTGGAGGGGTTACAATGGTTGCAGTGGTCACCTGGTCGGTCACCTCACCCACAACTGCTGGATGTAGTGTGGTGTAGTGCAGCTGTAGTTGTAGTTGTAGTGTAGTGGAGTTGTAGTGGAGTTGTAGTTGTGGTGTACTGTAATTAGCGTAGTGCAGTTGCAGTTGCAGTTGTGGCGGTGTAATGTAGGGCAGTGTAGTTGCGTGTAGTCTAGTGTAGTGTAGTGTAAAGTAGCGTAGTTGTAGCTGTAGTTGTAGTTAGTGTAATGTGGTGTTGTGTTGTGCGGTGTAGTGTAGTGTAGTGTGGTGTAGCGCGGTGTAGTGTAGTGTGGTGTTGTGTGGTGTGGTGTGGTGTGGTTTAGCGCGGTGTAGTGTAGAGTAGAGTAGTGTAGCGTAATGTAATTGAGTGTAGTGTCGCGTGGTGTAGTGTAGGTGGTGTGGTGTAGTGTGGTGTGGTGTGGTGTAGTGTGGTGTGGTGTAGTGTGGCGTGATGTGGTGTAGTGTGGTGTGGTGTGGTGTAGGGTAGCGTAGTGTAATGTAATTAGTGTAGCGTAGTGTAGTGTAATGTGGTGTAGTGTAGTGTAGCATTTTTTCTGTAGTTGTAGCTGTAATTGTAGTTGGTGTAGTGCAGCGCAGTGCAGTGTAAGGTAATTGAATGTAGTGTAGTGTAGTGTGGTGGAGTGGAGTGTAGTGTGATGGAGTGTAGTGTAGTTTAGCGTAGTGTAGTGTACTTAGCGTAGCGCAATGTAGCGTGGTTGTCGTTGTAGTTGTATTGTATTGTAATATTGTTTTGTAGCGTAGTGTAGCGTAATGTATACAATTAGTGTAGTGTAATGTAATTAGTGTAGTGTCGTGTAATGTAGTGTAGCTGTAGCTGTAGCGTAGTGTGGTGTAGTGTAGTGGTGGTTGTAGTTGAAACTGCCACAAAATCTTCGCGTTTTGCTCACTTTTGATAAGGTGCAGAATCCCTTGCGCCTGCCACGCAAAAACGACATCTGAACGTCCAAAAATGCTCCGAACCCCGCAGTTTTTTCCACTTTTGACTTCGAAATGTGCTTCGCGCCACAACGGTGTGCACTTTTTCGACATCTCAACTTCAAAAAGTGCTCCGAACCTGGTGTGTTTTGTACATTTTGACTTAGAAATGTGCTTCGCGCCACAATGGCGTGCACTTTTTCGACATCTCAACTTCGAAAAGTGGTCCGAACATGGTGTGCCTTGTACATGTTGACTTCCAAATGTGCTTCGCGACACAACGGCGTGCACTTTTCCGACATCTCAACTTCTAAAAGCGCTCCGAAGCTGAGGTGCTTTGTACATTTTGACTTGCAAATGTGCTTCGCACCACAACGGCGTATAATTTTTTCATCTCTTGTCTGACCACATGGCTCCGCACCCGCCGCTTTAGCGAGCCTAGTTTCGACCCTTTGGAGCCACAAATCATTGAAAAACACAGTGTTTCGCGACTTTCCTACCTTTTCGGGCACCTACATCTTCTTTCTTCTCAGTCTTTCTCTTCTCTTATCTTCTCTCTTCTGCTCTTCTCCTCCCTGCCTCTTCCCACCTCTGCTTTTCCATCTGTCCATGTTGTCGGAAGTTTGACTTCTAAACTTCCTTCGAATATATCGTTACATATGGGAAATTTCAAAATATACACATTTGGTATTTGATTGTTGTCTTAGAAAGTTTCATATATGGCAAAAGCGACAGATGATTCACAGATCACTTGTATTATCGCTGACATGCCTTCCTCAGCTTGTGTTGAAACATGTTGAGATTGACCATCATCAGCCATGATCATGTCCCAGCTTCATTCAAGCGGAATTGCACGCAGATAGCCTTCAACAATCCAACCTGGCAACAG
>CAMXCT020003702.1:0-75000 GCA_947184155.2 Cladocopium goreaui | reverse complement strand
AGAAATAGAGAAGATTTTTGTATATAAATATACAAACATGTTTTTCATATATCTATCTATATGGTTTGAAAATATACTCATCTTCAATCGTGTTGTTTTGACATCAGCTGTCGTTGACCGTTGACCGCCGAAACAAGGCTGGGTCTTTCCAACCGCTTGCATGACCGGCAATGAGTCCTTGGCCTCAGCATTGGTAAATCCCCATGATATGCCCAGTGAGTTGTGCTTGATTATCCATATTTATCCATATTATATATTATATTACATTATAGTTACATTTGTATATGTATTATAGAGATAGATAGATAGATAGATAGATAGATAGATAGATAGATAGATAGATAGATAGATAGATAGATAGATTTATATAGATAGATATATAGATTTTTATATATATAGAGATATAGATATATATTTATATATGATATATATATATAATATATATATATATGTGATATATGTGATATATGTGATATATATTTATATATATATGTGATATATGTGATATATATATATGTGTTATATATGTGATATATGTGATATATATATATATGTGTTATATATGTGATATATATATATATGTGTGTATTATATTTACATAAAACTCAATTGTGAAACACAATTTCCCCATGAACCCCATGATTCTCCCATGGATGCACCAAGGCTCCAGCAGGTCTTAGCCCGTGCGGCTGAGATCCAGGTGCCTGGAAAGCCTCTCGAAACATGTCGAGGTGATATACCACTACTATAGATAGTATATATATAGTAGTAATACTATGATAGAAATACTATAGTGATACAAGAATACTATAGTAATACCATTATAATACCATGGTATATATTAGTAATGCTATGATACTACTATAGTGATTTATCACTAAATGATATTACTAATCACTATTTAGTGATAAATCAGATCTAGAGGTGGTAAAAAAAATGGGATGTGTCCTCCTTTCCTGAATGAAGAATTCACCAACTAGTTCATATATCTAATCATGTGCGGTTCATTACGGAAAAAATAGTTAAATATGTGAGATGGTTTAATTAAGATCTGGATCGGAGCCATAGTGCAGAACCAGATGTGAAAATGATGATAGCTGGATAGGCCAGTGTTGGAAACATGATCACTCCATGGTGGTTTCAGATATTTCTTACCATCAGTACATGGAGTTAGATGGAGTCATCCGAATGATGATGCAAACTGACTGCATTTTTTGGACATTTTGGACCAAAAACCAGCGAATAGATTTCTTTCTGAGGATTTCTGACTTACTTTTGGATTCTCTCTGACTTTTCTAGTCGATCTCGCACCCAAATTCCCAACCTGGAATACGTTACCGACCAAACCTGCGGAAAAACTCTGTCTTTGGGGTTTAAAAACTACGTTCAGTCTTCCTTTGAATCAATCTATTAGAGTCGCTTCGCGAAGTCGGGCCGCTTGGCTCCAACTCGCACCCAACTTGAGCCCAACTGGGGCCCAACATGGCACAGCTTGGGCACGTTTGGACGTAAGTTGGGCTTAGCATGCGCAACTTGGTCCTGTCGGCCTTCCTTTAAAACAATTTATTTAAAAGTGTGGATAAACCCTATTAACGTACGATGGTGCTCCACATTCAAAACGCTCAAACACTGGTTTCACGATTCATCCAAAATGTTGTTTAAACATGTTCGCATGTTTAAACCATGATATTGGTCTATGAACCAGTGTGTTTTAGTTTTCCCATTTTCAGGACCCAAATTTCTATTTTTGCGCCGGCCGCTGCTGTGCCATTAGGTGGGCTTGCTTCCGAACAGTGCGCACTGCCTGGGTATGATGCGAAACGTTGCAGACTTTGTGGTTCTGAGGGCCCGAGGCCCCAGCGCCAAAGGAATTTCAGGAAAAAAAACATGCACTACGGCCCCCCCGTTCCATAGCGTTCAGCTGCCTTATAAGCGGCTGAATTCTATGGTTTTTGGTAGATAGAACTATAGTATACATGGGGTTTATAAACCACTTTTAACTGGGGGGCACCATCCTGTGAACTATGGCTATCTTGATGGAAAAAGAAGGGATATGGCTGAGGTTCGATGAAAATAGTGGGATGTTAATGAGAAAATCATCTATGGATTAGGATCTATATAGTTGAGAATAAAGTGCCAACAATATGAAAGGTGGGTGTGTCTGAGAATGGTTCGGAAACCCCCAGGTTAATAAACAATTGGTATTTGGGGTGCAAAATTGTCATACAAACTCAGATGGCAATTGCAAATCACCAGTTGCATTACGTAATTTATCGCACCATATTATTTTCCATGGCCATGTTTGATTGCCAGCGGGTAGGGAAATCAAGCAAAACTCGAGACATGCACCTTGGGCGATTGGAATGAAATTATCCTTTCTACTTGGGGCCACCCTCGTAGGTAAACGAAGAGTTCGCTATGGAAAATCACCATTTTCGTTGGTAAATCAACGAACTAAATGGCAATTTTCAATAGCAAACTGTTGGTTTACCAGAGGGTATCTCTTTTGATTTCCTACGGTCAAAGTTGTAAAGAGGAAACTGTTCTGCAAATCTGAAACGGTGGAAGCATCTTTGCCTTCGTTTTGTCATAGTCTTGAATCGCATCCCACTTTGCAGCTGGAGGCGTTAACGGTCATTTCCAGTCCCAAAGTTTCATTAACCAGTTCCTAATCACCACTGGTGCCATTAAATCCCTATAGTTTTGTTGGTGATATATGGGGATAATCCTATCCCCCTAATATAAAGCACCCCCATTGTATGGCCCCAAATATCCAATTTTATCCCTGATTTCTTACCATGGTTTCTTTGGGGGTGTCTAATCTCAACCGTGGATGGGATTATTTTCATTGATTAATACCCTTGGATGAAACAGTTTCTAATCATCATTGGTCATTGGTTCCAGTAGATATCCCCCCTAGTTTTCTTGCTGATGCTTATATTCCCAATTAACAGAAACACACACAGAAATAGAAACACACTTTTTGGAGCTGTTACGTTACGACCGTTACGATGAATTTTCGGCTCATCCCCCAAGTCGGTGCCGTTCCGCTTTGCGGTGCGAGGCACCTCAGCTCCACGCGTCCCTGAACGGCTTCCTACAGCTCTACTGTCAGAAGTTACGCTCGGAGATCGAGATCGACAGCTGAAGGCCTTGGCCAAGCCGTGCATGTTGAAATGGTAAGGTTTTCCGCTCAGAAAAAGTGTTTTGAAAGGGCGCTTGATTCGCCCGAGACTTCCGCCTGCGGGCGGCATCCCTTTTTCTGGGCTCGGCCCAGCAACGTGAAGAAACCAGAACTAGCAAGATCATTGGGATATACAATCAACCGATATGGGGATACAGTATATTATATTTACATGCATGCATGCATGCATACATACATACATACATATATATATATATGCATGTAAGTATGCGGATGATCAAAACCAATTATTACCACATTTATCCATATGATTGGGGGATAACCATCCATGAACCAACTGTTTTTTATGGTATCCGGTTAACCCATAAATCTCATCCATGGCAATTGGTTTTGGGGGATCATAGATACAGGAGTTTACATGTAACATATAGCTATATATATATACGTATATAATGGACATATATCATCATGGGAACATATATGTAGTGGGATACATACATATATGAGCAATGTGATTTTGGACTGCTTGAAAAATGGGATAGACCCGTACAATTCATGGCATTGAATGTGGAAAATGACGGTAATCCATTCGATTTGGCGGGTAGCCCCATTTTCAGGCACACCCATTAAAGATACGTGGGCAAGTCATGTATATATATATATATATATACATGTATATGTATATATATATATACATATATGTAGTCTCTGGTAGACAATCTTACCTTTGATCAGAAGTGATGTCATGTAGTACCAGGAAGGACTTTGCAAGGCCGAGTCCAGATACTTTCAACTGGATTCCACGGCATCGTCGGTTTAGTTCTGATGGATTCCAAACAATTGGCTCAACCAAAATTCGCTTCAAACCTGTGAAAAATGTTTGAGCCATTCCCTGCTGACGATTTCTTACGCAAAGCCAATTGTTTCTGCAGTTCGAACCACGAATGTGGTTGAGAGATATTGATGCTAGCTTCGCATGTTTGCGCTTTCGTAAATGCCAAATGGCAGGAAAGAAAAAAGGTTCGAACATGTTCGACTGCTGCCAGAACAGAGTCCTCCTCATTCACTGGTTTCAATGCAACTTTCATGTCAGCATCATGTTTTGAGTCGGTATGGTTGGGCCAAAGCCGTGCAAGGCACCTTATGTCTTTGCGCGTGTTGGCACAAGGTGTTTTCGTCGACGTCTGTCAAATTCATCGATGTTTCTCCATGGCTCTTGGATACTTGGCCTTGGCTGGCTGCATTCTTCCTCTATTTCTTTCATTGGTGTTGACCTTTTGGTGGTTTTCTGGTGGTTTTGATCAACTGCTGGGCTCCGAAAACTCTGGAACCTGGCCTCAAACTCATCATCTGGCTGAAAAACATGTTCCAACGGAAATGCTGCGCGCAAATTGCACCAAATTTCTCTTGTTCACAACACAGCGAAGCGGATCAACGTGGTTTTGTGAAGCCCTTGGGCGTCAGAGAGAAGTGTATTGTCCAGAAATGAGTGAATTGTTGATCGAATTCTCACGCAAACCATACCGGCAAGTTTCTGCAGATTCTGCAAAAGAATGGACAAGGGCCGCAGATGCTGCCTTTGCACGTGTTTGCAGTGATGCGGAACGACAGGGCAAGAAAATCGCAGGTTTCAAGCTGATGTACGACCAAGTGAAAGGACCTTTCCAAACAATGGACAATGTCAATCTTCCTGAAGCATGGTTCAAGAACTACTTGCTGAAGTCTCAGGTTCGAGTTTTAAATTTGGTTCGAGAAGCAGTGATTTTACGTTTGGCATCAAACTTTCAGACAGGAGTGAATGTGATGAGATTAGCATCTGCAAAGATGGGTTTCAATACCCATCATACTAAAGATGCCCAGGATGCAGCTGCAAGGAGCAAAGTTCGGAAACTTGGATGTGTTTGTTAGAAGCCATAAGAAACCTCAAAAAAATGGTAAGCTTCCCTTCAGAAAAAATAGTAGTATTCCCTGAATTGATCTTCATTGACCTTAATGGATTCGCCAGTCGAAGTTAGGGCATGTCCAATTGGCAAATCTAAGGAAACTGAAGTTTCACAAAGGAAATTTGACTTCATTGAAGACTTTGGAGAGGGAGCACCGACAATGGTTCCAGCTTTTGAAGAGAACCGGATTGCCATATCATTACCTGAGCTACGAAGACCTCGTGTCCTTCAGACACGAGGCCGTTGTGCATATGGTTTTACAGTTCTTGGGTGTGAAGAATACGATTTCAGATTCCAGATTACAAGGCGCCTTTCTCTGGATTCATGATGCTGCCTGTGAAAATCGAATCGCTCACTGGAATGAAGTGAAAGAACTTCTCAGAGGAACGATGTCATTGCGGGCATGCAACATGCTCAGTGCTGGAGGAGAACTCTCCAGTGACACTCCCTGTGCAAAGTTTCTTGTCCTCACGACACAACGAAGCCGTTCCGCATCATTTTGCGAAAACCTGTGCAATCACCCAGAAGTTTACTGTCCGCAGAGTGAGTTGTTGGTCGATTTCTCATTTCGGCAGTACAAGGAGTTCGTCTCTCCAGAAGAATGGACAAGAGCCGCCGATGCCGCGTTTGCACGAGTTTGCAGTGATGCGGAACAACAGGGCAAGCAAATCGCAGGTTTTCAGCTGATGTACAATCAAGTAAAAGGACCTTTCCAAACAGTGGAAAAGATCAAGTTTCCTGAGGCATGGTTCAAGAACTATTTGTTGAGTTCTGAGGTTCGAATCATACATTTGGTTCGAGAAGCAGTGATTTTACGTCTGGCTTCACCTTTCCGAACGACTCCTGTGGAGAACGAGCAGCCGGAGGCTCCGGAGGCTCTGGAGATCGTTGAGAATACCATGGATCCACCAGACATATCAGACGTGCCGACACAAAAGTTTCATTTCCAGAAGAGACATCTGCTAAAAGTGCTGCAGTGGGAGATGGAACACCGGCACTGGTTGCGGCTATTGATGAATAGCCATTTGCCATACCAATATGTGCGCTTTGAAGATTTCATTTCCAGGCGAGATCTCCTTCTCTACATGGTTTGGCAGTTCTTGGGGACGTCACAAATTCCACATCCACTTTCTGAGGAACTTCACCTGGATTCTTGTGAAAATGAAATTGAAAATTGGAACGAAACCAAATCACTGCTAAATGGAACCATGTCGTTGCAGGCTTGCAACATTCTGAGTATGCAGTTCTTATGATGTTGTCCAGACTTCCTACGGCGAAGCGGATCAACGTGGTTTTGTGAAGCCCTTGGGCGTCAGAGAGAAGTGTATTGTCCAGAAATGAGTGAATTGTTGATCGAATTCTCACGCAAACCATACCGGCAAGTTTCTGCAGATTCTGCAAAAGAATGGACAAGGGCCGCAGATGCTGCCTTTGCACGTGTTTGCAGTGATGCGGAACGACAGGGCAAGAAAATCGCAGGTTTCAAGCTGATGTACGACCAAGTGAAAGGACCTTTCCAAACAATGGACAATGTCAATCTTCCTGACGCATGGTTCAAGAACTACTTGCTGAAGTCTCAGGTTCGAGTTTTACATTTGGTTCGAGAAGCAGTGATTTTACGTTTGGCATCAAACTTCCTGACAGGAGTGAATGTGATGAGATGTCCATGCTGAAGTTTCAAAAAGGACCGGGTTGCTGAAGTATCGAGGGATCACAGGCCACAGGCCATGATACCAGCTTTTTGAATAGGTCCCGGGATTGCCATACCACTTGAGCTATGAAGACCTGCCTTAAGGTCATTCCGCTGTCCCGGATTTGGCTCACAGTTTCACAGAGAATCACAGCTGGCAGGTTTCACTACACCAGGACTGTCCAAACCTGGTGAAAGGTGATCTGATGATCTGTTGGTTTTATGATTCCAATGGTTCGAATGTAAATTATTCGAAATCCTGAGATAGGGATCATGCCTGTAAAGGCAAATAGTATCAGTGGCTCATATGATTCAATATGATGGAACATCATGGCATGCTCCATCTTGTGCTCATTCTCCCCAGCCGCCACAGCAAAAATCGCTGCAGCGTTTGCAGAACAACGTTCCAGCCGCGGCGTTGACATTGCCATGGGGAAGAACAAGAAGTCAAAATATGTGGCTTTGCAACGTGCTGGGTCTGTCCATGTCAAACCAGGTGATCTCAAAAACCGGCAAGAAACTCTCAAAAGCACTGGATTTTTTGATGGGAATGTCCATGTCATGGCAATACTCCTCAGTATTTCCCGTAAAGGGTGGTAGAACCCAAGCATCCATCAAGGATTAGTTGTCAATTATATCCCCACTTTTTGATAATAACAACTCCGGCGAATGTTGGTGAAATCCCCACTAGAATGTGTAATGTCAAGCCCGGATTTGTATAAAAACCTCTGAGGTGTTTACTTGGGGCGATACAGTAGCATTTTACCTGTCAGATGGCCTGACTAATTCTGGTTGGTTTGGAACATGAATTTTATTTTCCCATATATTGGAAATGTTATCATCCCAACTGAACTCAATTTTTCAGAGGGGTAGGTCAACCACCAACCAGTGGCTGGTTTCCCAATTTTCATCACATAGGGAATCTCCCCCGCTGAGGTCGGATCATGTGGTATGTATGTCTTCTCCCACGACGGAGACGACGCTTTCGGGCCATGACTTTCTCAGATGGTGGTGTGACGGTTTGTTTTGGATGGTGAAGAAGGGTTTTGAAGAAGGTGTTCTTTTCGAAGAATGTGTTTTTTAAGTGGGAGAATTGTGTGAGTTTCCAGTGTTTAAAGCATGCCAACCTCGAAAAAATAAGAAAAGTAGAAGTTCTTAGTAGAATAGTGGTAACATTGGCCTTGTTTTTTTTGTGGCGGTTACATTCATTCTTTGGGCCAGCAGCGGCAAGGAGATGAATATCGATTGTTGGTCCATCGGAGGAGCAAACAGGCTGGCGTTGGTCCCGGAAGATGGAGATGGCGTACAGGATGGTGCCCCGCAGTGGTGTGAGTGTTGGTTTTTAAAGCCCATGAAAAATTTTAGTTATCTATAGCTATATCTACCATAAACCATAGAATTCAGCCACTTATATCTCTACTGAACGCTATCTTGGGGGCCTCTTGTGGGGGCCATTCTGTAGTTTATTTTGGATATTTCTTTCTAGGTGAAGTTTCATGGAGTTGGTTTTTCATGTGAGGCAATAATCCCTAAAGAGATCTAAAGAGCCTCGTATTATGAAACACCCCCAAGAACCTATGGGATTCATCACCCATCTCATGGCCAGCACTTGAACAAAGTGGGCGTGTCTTGATCTGGTTTGATGGTGAACCAGTGGCTGAAACGGGGTACCCCAGTCTTATTTATTTTTGAGATACCCTCCAGGAAACTCACATAGCCATGGAAACTAATCAATCTATTTTATCAGAGGGTAATTCGTATGAATAGCCCCATGTTTGTTGATTAAATCCTGGTAAATCCCCATTAATCATCATAGAATTCCATCAAATTCCATTTAGGGCCCATAAAATCCTATTAAATCTCAGTATATCACCATTAATCCCCATTAACCACCATCAAATCCAAGATTTCAAGATTAGTCCAATGGCCAGTTACATCCACACTCGGACTCTGGCAGTGCGCCAGTTTGGGCCGGCGGCTGTATGCTATGTGGCTTTAAATTTTGTTTTAACGGGATACAATGAGGTAAAGCCGATATCCAATTAAACCATGTGGGTTTGTCTGAAAGTAGTGTACCCCTAAAGCCACTGGTGAAAATGATCATTTTAAACCTGTTAAATGGCTAAAATGGTGGATATACCTATTTTCCGACACACCCATTTGGAATCCGTTTGGAGGGTCATTTTTTTTACATTGTCCCAGTTCTGGTACAATTAAAACATCACTTTGTTGGAGACGGTAGCTGTTATTGGCTCCAATTATGGTGATTCATAGGGATTAATGGTGATATAATGAGATCTAATAGGATTTTATGGATTTCATATTTGATCACCATTAATCCCTATTAGATCCCTATTTTATAGACCACTTGAATGGAATTTGATGGAATTCTATGGTTCTGTTTTTTAGTGCAACATGAACGATCTGACGACGGGACCGCCGAGATGCATCGATGCACCGTTGACCGTCGTTCGGTTTGGACGGGAATATGTTAGATGATAGAGCTTTAATATGAATAGTGATCCCAAAAAAGATGGGAAAAGTCAAGTATCACACGTTCAGTAGGGATTTACTTGTCTATCTCTTTGGTGATAATTATAACTATAGTTCATCATGTTGTTTTTACCCTTTACGTTAAAATCACAATTAGAATTCCATGAAATTCCATGAAATCCCACGAATTCCCCATTAATCACAATGAATTCACCATTAATCACCAAGACTCAGCGAAACATCCCTGGACAGGTCTCCGAATCACACAAGATAGCTGCACCTGGTGGCATTGCGCGCTGTCTCAAGACGCCTCTGAAAAATGCTGATTTGGATGGATTTCATAGGATAGAATAGGGATATAATTGTACAGGATGGGGCCCCCAAGATAGTTCAGTTGGTTTATAAGTGGCTTAATAATGGTTTATGGTAGATATAACTATATTTAAGGGGGATTATAATGGTTTATAAACCAACTTATAATTGGGGGGCCCCATCCTGTATGTGTATAGAGTTTTCCTATGATTTTGGGGTACCCCAAAAAATCCCCCAAGTCACGGATGACTATTTCAGTGCTGCCATGGTTGGGGTTGCGTTCCTACCTGGTTCTTGGGGATTATGAGCTGACCCAATTCTGAATGTGAAAGCGTTTGAGCCCCCAGTATTTCATGAGATGGGATAGAGGTATATTGAATGGCTCAGTTGAGCCCTGAGCCCATCATCTTAGCTGTCGTCCTACCAGATTCTTCGGACGTTGCAAGCGCCACATGTGACCAGAGGTATTTCAAAACCCTCTCTCGTAGCCACATCTAGTAGCGTGTCGATGATGTTGAGAATTACGTGAGAACTACCGCAATAAGCCCATAAGTTGTCCATACAGGTTCCCCTGTAAGGTATGTTACCCCAATCCAACCCTGTCAAAATCAACGTTTTTGGTCGCTGCGCAGGGAACCCTCAAATGGGCCGCCAGTGGTTGATAAAGCCATGATGAATCCAAGAATTTTCATGGTGAATTCACTACATCCATCAACCCAAAAGGGATCAGGAATTGTCCATTGATATGAGTGAAATCCTGGTTTCGAATGATTGTAGTATCAAAAATATCGAATTTAGCCAAATCCACCATCGATTTTCCATGATTTTCCATTTTTCAAGGTGTTGTTCCCTCATTTGTTTCGGCCACTGCGGGTGCCAAACCAGCAACCAGCTACGCCGAGGTGGAGCGCATCCACTGCGGCGAGGATGGGAAGAATTTGAAGCTGGGCGCCAAGGCTACGGCCGCCCGTGAGCTGCGTGAGGAGCATCCGTTACCGATGGGTTTCGCCTTGGTTTCGCCTCGAATAAATGGTGGACCATGGTGGGTCCGGACCTTTGTGGGTGGAAACCAAGTGTAATACGAAACACGCCCAGGAAATCATGATTTATGGAATTGATATGGATTTATGCTTCTTGGGACCATGGAGTGTTGAATATTAGGGATGAGATTTAACATCGAAAAATGTGGAAGATCCACTATTTGTAATTTGTAGATCATGGAGACCAACTGGGAACCATGGTTGTTGTCCACATCGGATTGTAAACGTTTACCCGCTTGGGCAACCAAATGTTTGGGGGGGTTAGCCAACGAACAATGAGGATCAATAAGAAATAAGCATCAAAAATTTGAGACTTTAGCAAACCAACAATGGAAATTATATCAATTAAGCATACAGCATGCCAATTCTAAGGAAACTGACTGCATGGGTGCTGGAGGTATTTCAAGTTTTGCCATAAAAATTGGAATATGTGCGAATTCCAACCAGCGAACAGTTTGATTTTTGGGCAGTTTCTTTGCAAACCCTGGCGCAGCTTGATGTTTTTGTTCAGGGTTAAATGGAGATTGAAACATCATTAGTCATGGTTGATGGTTGAAGTACCGTAATGGTTTGATAGAGATTTAATCATCATCAGTAACTGAAGTTTTGGTTTAAGGCTTTGCTTTTCACCTTCAAAACATGGGAAGATGTGTTCCAAACCGCTGACTTTGTGTCACAAAAGTCACAGACCTGTGGAAGTCACAAAAACCGATGTCACCAGCTGGAAAATTCCCAATATCTATCTGGTGGTACATTAACCACTTATAACTGGTTATTATAATGGGATAAACATCTTTTTAATGGGATTATATACCAATAATAGTGGCTAATGATGGTTAATGGTTAATAATCACTGGTTGCTGGTTTCAAACATGACTTTGGAATTTTCCATTTCATCATTGGGATGTCATCCCAACCCCATTGACGAACTCCATGATTTTTCGGAGGGCTCAACCTCCAACCAGCGAGGTTGGGAAAATCATCCGGTGGATATCCCAGGATCCAAGACATCGAGGTACGTCAACGTAGCATTTTTCAGGCTGAATTCTGGATGGATATTCCCTGAAATTTTGGCTTGAAATATAGGCTTTATATATGATAGGTGCCTCCAATCGTCTCCAATGAATCGGTTCCTGAGTCATGGCCATTGACCTATTTCTGGTGGATTTTTCAGCCAAGCTCATCAGTACACCAACACGGGTGTTAATTGAAATACAGAAACCCCAAATCATCCCAACTTATTTTAGTATTGAAATCAGGGTGCCCCCCCATCTTCGGAAATACCCATGACTATCATTTAATATCCAATAATCACATGTTAATCCCATGAATTATTCCAATATTATTCCCAGGACAGCCATTAATGATCCATCAATGATCCATCAATCATCAAGTATCCATCAGATCAAGCAACGTGTTGTCTACCAGTTATTAACTATGTCCCATGAATCACCCTTTGGTAAACCAGCAGTTTGCTATTGAAAATTGCAATTTATAGTTGATTTACCCATTGAAGATGCTGAATTTCTATAGTTATGTTAGTTTACCAGAGGGTATCCATTGACTGTCCATTCATGAACACTATTTTCATTAATGATCCCTTTCAGCAAGCATCCATGAATTATCCAGTTATAACCACTTAAATTCTCCATCAATTAGCCATATCCTTGGTTACAGGGGTACCCCAAATCATCCAAGTCACTAGATTCTATGTTTCTATTGAACTAATGGTGATGATTGGGGATCCCCCATAACTTCAGGATATTTATTACAATACAAAATGGGTGAAATATATGGATACAATATTACTAGATATTTAATGAATAGATTTATATATATATATGACAATATATGGGTGATTTATATAGTCATGTACAAATGAACATATAAAAGTTACATTAGATAATGTGTATATATATATATGGATTGATATGGAAGATATATGTGAATATATTCGCTAATCGTTCCCATGTTTTCCCCACAGAAGTTGCGCAGGAGAGTGGCATCAGTCTCAGCGAAGAGCAGTGCGAAGACCTCATCGATCTTCCAGCAGCTCCAGGTCGGGCGGGTGGTTTTGAAGAACGGTGACGTTCAACGTTTACCCGTTGGTAAATCCAATTTGGTTTTGGAAAACCTGGAGGTTTAATGACGTGCTCCCACTTCTTGTTGGGAAATCTGGATTTGTTTAATGTTTTTGTTCGCCATTTATGGAACACGATTCTGATTATAGATCCTGATTTCCCATTCAAAACCAGAAAAAAACTGAAGCAATTCTCATTGAAAAACCATGGGTAGACCATGGTAAGGTTACTCATGGCAAGGTCCATTTTGCTTGGGAGGGATTGTATTTTGGGTATCCCACAAATAGTATTGTAGCAACCTCAAAATGCTGGCTGAAAAGTTGGAAACCGAAAAACTATGGAAGAAACATCATCTGCAACATCCAGGAAGCACTTGTTGCCATCTGTTTGGGGTTTGTTATAAGTTAGAGTTATTTGGGTAGACCGACTGATTGGGTATGATTGGGTAGTTGAGTACAAAAACTATGTGTTCGCCATGATTGGGTATATATGAAGCTAACCAGATAGAAATGTTGCAGGTCTAAGATTGGGTATGACAAATGGGAGGTGTTTACCAACAAAGATGGTGTAACATTTTCATCCCAAAAAAGTGGTTTCGGCCCAAGAAGACCATCATGTCATCATGGGATTTTCAGGGATCGCCAAGGTCGCCAAGGTCAATGTGAAAATCGCCAGGCGGCTGGTGGGGAGATGGTACACACTTCAACTTCGGATGCTTGGCATTTCGCGGTGAGTTGCGAAGCAACTTGGAGTTGGATAAGGAAAAAACGAATGTGAGGCGACTCATGTCACTCATGTCTATGAATGGTATCTCATCATCATGGGCATCTCAATAATTGGGGTGTTGACATCCAAGGATATGTCATGCACATCGACGAGATACCTCCAATCACCGGCCCTGAAAAGCTGCTCGGCTGTGGATGTGATCTTCGACTTGGATTATTGCCCACTTACTGGGATGCACCCTCAATGAAAATACCCCGACAATGAACCCAAAAAGGAATAGATCCAATACTAGGTGATCGATTTGAGCGTATTTGATATTAGGAAGGGTTGCATCAGATCCGTGACGTGATCCGTTCAGTACATTCCACCAGGCGCACTGTCGATTGAACCTTGCTCACCAGTTCTTGGCAATGGAAAATCCTCTACAAATGGAGATACCCGGCCTGGTAAACTAACAGTTCGCGAACTGGAAAATCACCATCTTTTATAGGTAAATCAACGAACTAAAGGTGCCAAATTTTCAACTTGGCAAGCTGTTAGTCATTACCAGAGGGTAATGGAGGTTCTATCAACGAACTCAATGCTGGATCCAGCCAGGGATTCCCAACACGAGCTGATCCATGGTGGGCTCCGGACGGCTCGTTGGTCGGTGGTCATGAAGTGCGCGGAAATCTTTCTATGGGGATAAAAAAGGGTGGGATATGATGGGGATATTTCCAAGAATATGGTATGATATGGCATATGATATGGGGATATTATCATATTATGGATATTACCATCATATACGGGGATACCAATCATGATGCGGATATGATATGGAGATCGTGGCTCAGTATCGTAAAAATTGGCATTATTTGGCATTTCACCAGGATGGTAGTGTAATGGACAGCCATGGCGATATCTGAACCATATGACGATTACTCGGATTTTCTGGGGATCAGCCATTTTGGGTAGCACCTCTGGGGGCCTTGCAGATATGGGAATCAAAACCTGGTATGGTGAACAGCAAAATAGCTGGTAGTTCTGGATGTTCACCTGCAAATGTTTTTTTAACAGGCATTGATCCGTCTGCCAGCGTCGATTTCTGTAGAGCCTCCTGTAAACGTTTACAGTTCGATGCGGAAAACCTACCAGTTGTCGATCCTCTTTCCAACAGTTTTCCCCATAAATCAAGTCCACATCCAACGTTTACTCCAGGCTATTCCATTACTTGAAAACCCATAAGGATCCATCTGGAGGTTTCCTAAAATAGGGCTCCCCCAAAACCATAGCTTCAATGCTTTTAATACGAAAATCTGTTTTTGGGATTTGGAGGGACCCCTTAAAGGGAAACCTTCCACACCCATCGCGATTCCCATGAAATCCTCCGACTCCCGCAGGATTGGTGAGCCTGCGGGCGATGGGTATGGAGCCTCAGTCACCATGGTCCAATGACTTGGATGGCACCCCTATGACTTAGGAAACCATAGGAAACCCCGAAAAAAAAATGCATATTCAAACAGAACACTTGGAAATCCCCGCTAAAACCATAGGTTCTAATGGGAAAATCCCCGTTTCAATGGGAAGATCAACCATCGGGTGAGTCAGTTGGGATATGGGGTACTTGGAAACCCGCTTAGCAAAGATGGCACTTGGAAATCCCCGACTTTCCGATGTTCCCAGCTAGAGACCTCCATTCATAGAGGATGTTCCAGCCCATATATATATAGCATGATATAACTATATTTACTACATGTATATTGCTATACAGAATTAGTTAAAACTATCATATGTTTATGACCAGAGGCTATTTCTCTACGACTCAGATATGGTGGAGATCCGGCTCAGCATCGCTCAAATATTTTCAGTTTGTTCGTTGGATATTTGGGAATGATGGGAGCATCATGAACTTAGAAATGGGCTGTGGAGAATTCCAACCATGTGATATTTGGAAGTGAACCCTGAGAAAAACCAACCATCGCCGTTGCGGGATGATGGTCAAGATTCGGTGGTTTGGAAAACCCTGGCGATGGGGCGATTGCTGGTCGAGTTTTGCCCTTAAACCCAAGCATTGCAAGGTCACAATTATACTATTCAACATTGGGTAATGATCCAGATTTTATTCTGGTGACGGTGGTTTGGAAGATTTTTTATTTTCCATAATATATGAGATAATCCTTCCCAACTGACTTTCATATTTTTCAGAGGGGTAAATATACCACCAACCAGATAGGTATTGTGGATGTGAGTAGATGATTTGAGTAACCCCACGATAGCTTTCATGCTGTGTATTGGGTCAGAAAGATGGTGAGTTCGCCGCAAGATCCCATTGGTTAACCTTTTTCAAAGGGTTGACAGATCATTACAAGTCAAGTATTGGAAGGGTTGAGCTTTTGTTTCTAGGTTGAATACCTCAATTTTGCTGACTAAAAAAAAACATTGCGTGATTCTTGCTGTTTAATACCACATTTCCTACTGATTTGGTACTCAAAATGCCTCAATATTCTCAAATGTGGCACTTGTTTGCTAGTTGAATACCACATTTCCTCCAGATTTGTCATTGTTTCCACCACATCGGTCTTCGCCTCGGTGACTTGTTTTTGAGGTATCACGCGTGGGTACGGCTGAGTGAACTCCTTCAGCTCGAGGTTTCGGGAAATCGGGACATCTCCATGGGTTTCGTTCCACTATTGATATGTTTGATATGTGTATATATATATAAATGTTTATTAACATGGTATTATCAATATCAATGGTTAATAATCAATATCTATGGTTCATATCATGGTTTTTTATCAATATCTATGGTTTATATCAATGTTTATATCAATGGATTGGTTTAAGGGAAAAATTACAGGAAAGCCCGATTTTTCATGGGGAAAAGTATGGTTTCCTGCAAATTTCCCCTTAAAACCAATCCATTGTTTATATCATGGTTAAATTTAATACTCAATATGATACAAACATTTATCAATATTAACATATCGTGGATTTCCAATTAAACTATTAATATCATGGTTAATTATCGATATCAATATCAACATTTTGATAATACCACTGATGGTTTCCCTCATTAATATTGATATTGATATGTTGATATTATCCCCAAATTCATTACGAATCACGTTTTCGTTAATATGCTCAATGATATTGATATGTTTTGATATGATATTGTTTTCCTTAATATTTTCCATTAATATTGTGTTCCTTAATATTTTCTATTATTATGTTAAGTTATCCCCAAAATTCATTGAAGTATTACTAACTATAGTTTAAAATCAATCATTCGTGAGAAATATAGCGGGAAGAAAATAATCACAAAGAAAATAATCACAAATATGTCATTCCCAACATGCTTTGTGAATTGTTACAGAATTTGACCGTGATTTTGAAAAAATAATGAGATAAATTCATCACCATGAAATCCCTGTTCTTTGTCAAACAAAACACCAGGACCTGATGCCTGCCTGTCGCACTCCCATCGAGCATTTCTTGACCATGGAGTCCATGGAGCCCTCGGAATCGGCGACAAGGTGTGGTGCCGACGTTGCGCGGCTGGGAAATTCCAATGATCAGTAGGTAGATGGGAAAAATATGGAAAAATCCCACTGTTTTATTCCAAGAGAAAAAAAGTGATGATTAAAACAACTGGTGATGTTATCAATATATTGGTAACTATTATTGGTTATTCCAAGATGTTATCAATAGTTACCAACTGGTGATTCGGATTTCTTCTATGAAAATGACCCATTTAGTTCGATGATAAACATGATGATTTTGATGTACCTCTTAATAATGCTGATTTTCCATGGTTATTTTAAGTTACCATAGGGTATGTGGATGATGTATGATACGTTGACAGAGTTTGTCCCATATTTTTTATGGGAAAACGTTACTTCAGGGTATATATATATAGGCTTGGTTTCGTGATTTTTAAGCAACAAATATAGTGAAAATAACATGGAATACTACCAATTCTCTGATGTTTTGGGGTCTGAAAATTTCCAGATGAA
This sequence comes from Cladocopium goreaui, assembly GCA_947184155.2. NCBI lineage: Eukaryota > Dinophyceae > Suessiales > Symbiodiniaceae > Cladocopium > Cladocopium goreaui. Next base: position 57,578 of record CAMXCT020003702.1, on the reverse strand, counting down.
GCTCCGGAACTGGTTGAAAACCTCACGTGATTTAGCGATTGTGTAATTTGAATGGCCGGTTGACTGGGATGAAAAACCCCACGTTCAGACACATAACTGGTTAATGATGGTTAATAATAGTGGTTAATGATGGTTTAAAAAAAAAAGATTATACACCAATAATAGTGGTTAGTGATGGTTAATGGTTAATAATCACTGGTTGGTGCTTTGGAACCATGGAATTTTATGACTTTCCCTATATTGGGAATGTCATCATCCCAACTGACGAGCATATTTTTCAGAGGGGTTCAAACCACCAACCAGATATGGTACTATGGATACGTAGAAATGCAATATTTATAATGATTCAACAATGGAGTTGTTACGATAAGATATGATTGGATGATATGGGTGCGGAAGCTGAAAATGCCACATGTTTTTTTCCCCATGTTCAGGCACACCCACATAGCCATTGAAATCGTTGAAGAATTTTATCGCAACAATGTGTGATAAATCATAAAAAGATTGGATTGTTCTTGGCATTCTGACTGATGGTTTTTTTTCCATGGGTTTTCCTTGTAAATTCAATGGCCATACTCCAATTCCGGCTTTAAAAAAAAAAACTAGCGCTCTGCGGCCAGGAGCACTGGGGTCCGCTTAACTGAAGCACCAGCACTATCCACGTCTTTGATGACGTCTCCCAAGTGACTATGATGCACAAATATGCTGTTTTCCTGGATAGCCACAAAAAATCACATGAACCCTAATTGAGGATGGTTTCATCACAAGTATCCCTTGTTTTTTGCTCATAAGTATCCAATATTATAGCTATTATCACAAAATCGGGCCATGTTTTCTCAAAATGTACTTGATGAATCAATTGGTATCTTATATTTTACTTCATAATATATCATAAGTATCCTAGTATTATCTTATAATATGTTCATTGGGTTTACCTCATTATTGATTTTCGTGCGTTCAGCTTACACTAAGAGGAATCAAGTTTCAATTCGTTCGCCCTGAAGTTTTGTGCTGGTTTGGCATGTGGAGAAGATGGATTTACCCCAAACATTAATAGTTTTATTGCAACCTGGAATGTCATGATAAGACATCGAGTTGGGGCGTGGAAAATTGTTAGTATCCTAAAGAACAATGGGAAATTTTAGCGCTTAAAAAAATGGGATTTGTAGGCGTATCTCATTTTCTGGTTCCAAGCACACTTTGCTGGTTGTACTCTGCCGGTAAGTAGGCTTGGCCCAATGGTTACTGGCAATTTTGTACACAATCATAGACCAGTCATGGGATATAGCCTAGGCCTTTATCATTTCATGCCATCCCCAAATAAACAACCATAACAACCCAAGTAACGCTGCCTTCCTACTGGACCTGTTCTTTTTGGAGTCCCAAAAAGAAAATGGATAGCGGTTACATTCCTATCGTTCCTGCTTGTTTTGAAGTATAGTTGGAACTCTGCAGAAAGTGTCATGTCATGATCGTTTACACCGCCGGGGATGTATTCACATTGCAGCACACCCCTACAAGATGATACCTATCAAAAATTCCCCAGCTACATCAGTTATTTAAAATGGCCCATAGAAATAGTGGATTTAGCCATTGATAACATGGTGGATCTTTCCATAGTTATGTGAATGTTTACCAGAGGGTATTTACCAAAAAAAAACACCGGTTTTTCCAGTCATGGAGGTGTCCTAAGTCATGGTGGAAGCTCCAAATTTCCTGGGGATCCAAGGCCAAGTGCACGTCCATTTGCCAGGCGGGATGTTTCGGGCCCCCCGTTCGATACAGTTGCGTGCGTTCAGTTGCCGAAAATGTCCGTGGATGAATTCTATGGTTTATGGTACGTAGAACTGTTGATGGGGTTTATAGACCAACTTCAAACTGGGGGGCACCATCCTATGTGATTTAATGGTGCTTTAACTGACGGCTTAAGTGGCGGTGATGGGTCTTGGGGATGAGAAAACCCATCCAAGAATTTGATGGCGAAACTTCCCCACATCTCAATACTTATGATCATAATCGGAATATACCGGAATCATTTATGACAATAAAGCGTGTGACAGTGATTTTATGATATTTTATGTTATACCCTGCTGTAATCAAACATGGCAATTGAACAAAACCATCATGGATGTTCGATGGTTTTCCCAGCTAGAATCCTCCATGGTTGTTTAATGAGTGGTAATTAAGTGATTTTTCACATTGATAGTAATAATGATTGGGTTTTAAGAATGAATAATCCTATGAGTAGTTTATATCCATTCCCCATAAATCCATGTATCCCCATTGATAATATGGTTCTTACCAATCTTAGTTATGAATAGATATCATCACATGAATATTCACTAATTCTGGAACATTATCAATGGAATGAAATGAATAATTATGAATGTTACATGAATAATTCAATATTACTAATACTAATAGGACTTGATATGAATACCCTCTGGTAAACATTCACATAACTATGGGAAGATCCACCATGTTTTCAATGGCTAAATCCATTATTTCTATGGGCCATTTTCCAGTTCGCAAACTGTTAGCCATTACCAGAGGGTAACACGGTAACACCATATAATATATGATCCATAATTATCCATATATTATACTAACTATTATATTATACCAACCAGTGGATGATCCATAATTAAGCACGATATTATCCATAATAATTCACTGGATTAGATTATCCTAATAATTCACTGGATATGATCTCCCAGGTCTCCCCCGGGTCTCCTTTTTTTTCCCGGGTGAGGCCATCGAGTCCCATGTCTTGGGTGGACAATCAGTCAGTGATGCCCAGCTTTCCACCGCAGAGGCCACCCCCCAGGCCGGACAGGTGTAAACGGGTGACTTTTAAGGCACCAAAATGGGCGTGATTTTGGTGGTTTCATGATTATCCCAATAAAATTACCCCCTGGTAAATTAACAGTTGGACCCTGAAAATTACAAGTCCGTCACAGTCTGCGAACTGGAAGATCGCCATTAAAATGAAAGATAAATAAATCATGTGTGTATACATACACATATGTATGTGTATATATATACATATATATATATATACATATATATACATATATATATACATACATACATACATACATACATACATACATACATGCATATATACATACATACATACATACATACATATATACATATATGAAACATGTTCCATAGCTACGCTAGTTTACTGGCGAGCTGTCTGATTCTAACCATTCTTAAAATGGGATGGAATAAACCAATCGTGATATCGTTGGGATAATCCATGGCATCGTGGGGGATGTGGGAATCTTCAGCTATGAATATGGATGACCTCATGGAAAACTCAAAAAACTATGGAACACACATATGGACATGCTGGATGTGGCAAGAGAAATCAAGGAAATCATTATGCTAGGTATGTCCAATATATATATATATGTGTGTGTGTACCTGGAAATGCTCTATGCACATGTGTGATCGTTTATTGATGATATGAATAGATGATGCAATCTGAATAGATTCTAGCAACCTCACGAAGTAAGGGAAATCATCCCAAGAAATTGTTGTTTTTGTTTGTTTGCAGTTCAACAATCATGACAATTGGCCCTGAAGCCTATTGAATCATGAACCTTAGGAGTTCCAAACGACATCAGTTGGAGGTTTCTTCAAACGGGGAAAGCACCATAAAAACCAATGGTTTCACCAGGTCGTCATGGTCCGACTTGGATGATTTTGGGATACCCTTTTTGAAACCTCCAGTTGTTTGGAGTGCACCCCCGGCTGAGTTGGATTGGGGGTTCACCAACAAGGCAATTTATCAACGGTAAGTTTAACCCAGGACAAATTGGTTTCATGAAGCGAGGTACCATTTTCACCAGGGCAGGAAGTCCTTGCTGACTTCGATCTTTGGCACAAACGGACCAGTGGACCAATGACAAGAACAATGGGGACCCTATACTATATGATTTGGTGGATTTAAACTAAACTTCCAATTCTTTGGGATATATGGGGAGGTTTCCTAAGTCATAGGGCTACCCCTTTTTCAACAAGTGAACTCATTGGTCATTGGACCATGCCGACTAGTATTGAAACGACCATGATGACTTGGGGATCCCCCCTGACTTGAGAGCATTTTCATGTCAATCAAATATCGACATCCAAATTGTTTTGAAATTTCCATTATATAAGTATATATATATATATATGTATATACATATATATATACATAAAGATATATATATATATATACATATAACGATATACATATATATATATATACACATATAACGATATACATATATATATATATACATATAACGATATACATATATATATATATATCGTATCCCACATATATCCCAGACCCGAAATTCGCCACCATGAATTCCCATCTGTATAGTGGATCCAGGCCAAGCAATTACGAAGTGGTCCGGGTCCCAGTGCCCGGTGGCACGATGGCACGATGGCACGATGGCACCGTGAAAACACGGTGAAAAGTGGAGGAAATCCAGAAATGCTGTGGTAAAATCAAGAAATCACCTGGATTTTAGATGACTACCCAAGAATTTATGATTTTTTTTTTTGAACATAGATTGCTGGTCATTCATGGGTTTAGCATCATCAGTGACTCCCAACAGCTCGCTGCGCAGTCATCCACGCTATGGTTCAAATTTCTGGTCACAAACCGATGGTCAACATTGCTTCGATCCTAAAGTTCATGACTAAGATTGGATTTTTTCTATTTGGGGAATAGTTCCCGAGAGCGTCTGAGCGCAGGGTTCTTCCAATAGTGGGGGTCTGTAAAACATCTTCTCATCTTCACATCTCATCTTCACATCCTCTCATCTTCACATCTGCTCATCTTCACATCCTCTCATCTTCACATCCTCTCATCTTCACATCTGCTCATCTTCACATCTGCTCATCTTCACAACCTCTCATCTTCACATCTTCTCATCTTCACATCTGCTCATCTTCACATCTGCTCATCTTCACATCTGCTCATCTTCACATCTTCTCATCTTCACATCTGTTCATCTTCACATCTGCTCATCTTCACATCTGCTCATCTTCACATCTGCTCATCTTCACACCTTCTTTCACATCTTCTCATCTTCACATCTGCTCATCTTCACATCTTCTCTCACATCTGCTCATCTTCACATCTGCTCATCTTCACATCTTCTCTCACATCTGCTCATCTTCACATCTTCTCTCACATCTGCTCATCTTCACATCTGCTCATCTTCACACCTTCTCTCACATCTGCTCATCTTCACATCTGCTCATCTTCACATCTTCTCTCACATCTCTCTCCTTTTTCTCTCTCTCGCCTTCTTTATCTTTCTCTCTTTAGGCCGAGGGTGGTACCGGCGGCGAGTCACGAAACGGCAACCCTTTCGCACGAAATGAGGGTCGATCGGCAAAAACTGAGGTAAAATTGCGATTTGACTTGTGCCGGAGCAACCCTTTCGCACCTTTCGCGATTTTTCGTGTAGTGCAACCCTTTCGCACGAAATGAGGGTCGGCTGAAAAACTGAGGTAAAATTCGATTTTTCGTGTGCCGGAGCAACCCTTTCGCACGAAATGAGGGTCGATCGGCAAAAACTGAGGTAAAATTCGATTTGACTTGTCCGGAGCAACCCTTTCGCACGGTCGATCGGCAAAAACTGAGGTAAAATTGCGATTTTTCGTGTGCCGGAGCAACCCTTTCGCACGAAATGAGGGTCGATCGGCAAAAACTGAGGTAAAATTTCGATTTGACTTGTCCTGGAGCAACCCTTTCGCACGAAATGAGGGTCGATCGGCAAAAACTGAGGTAAAATTGCGATTTTTCGTGTGCCGGAGCAACCCTTTCGCACGAAATGAGGGTCGATCGGCAAAAACTGAGGTAAAATTGCGATTTTACCTGTGCCGGAGCAACCCTTTCGCACGAAATGAGGGTCGTCGGTGAGGTAAAACCTGTGCCGCGTCTGTGTGTAAAGCGTCTGTGTGTAAAAGGGTCTGTGTGTAAAGCGTCTGTGTGTAAAAGTGTTTGTGTGTAAAAGCTTCTGCGTGTAAAAGCGTCTGTGTGTAAAAGCGTCTGTGTGTAAAAGCGTCTGTGTGTAAAAGCGTCTGTGTGTAAAAGCGTCTGTGTGTAAAAGCGTCTGTGTGTCAAAGTGTCTGTGTGTAAAAGCGTCTGTGTGTAAAAGTGTTTGTGTGTAAAAGTGTTTGTGTTCAAGTGTTTCTGTGTAAAAGCCTCTGTGTAAATGTGTTTGTGTGTGAAAGCGTTTGCGTGTAAAAAGCGTCTGTGTGTAGAGGTTGTCTGTGTGTAAAAGCGTCTGTGTGTCAAAGCGTTTGTGTGTAAAAGCGTCTGTGTGTAAAAGTGTTTGTATGTAAAAGCTTCTGCGTGTAAAAGTGTTTGTGTAAAAGTGTTTGTGTAAAAGCCTCTGTGTGTACATGTGTTTGTGTGTGACAGCGTCTGTGTGTAAAAAGCGTCTGTGTGTAAAAAGCGTCTGTGTGTAAAAGCGTCTGTGTGTCAAAGGGTTTGTGTGTAAAAGCGTCTGTGCGTAAAAGTGTTTGTATGTAAAAGCTTCTGTGTGTAAAAGTGTTTGTGTTACAGTGTTTGTGTAAAAGCCTCTGTGTGTAAAAGCTTTTTGTTTAAAAGCGTCTGTGTGTAAAAAGCGTCTGTTTGTAAAAGTGTTTGCGATGCAAACTACTGTCTTGCACTTCTCACTGTCCTGTCTTGATACTCCTCTTCTCGACTGCCTATAACAGAGCTTTCATATATCGTTTCTAATATTGCGTCTCCATACTAACAAGAGAAGACCCTGCTCCCCCCTGAACTGGCCGAGCAAACATGACTGTAAGCATTTCCAGAGCTTCTTTTGGTGGCCGTGGTGCTCGTCTTTGGAGATTTTGGAGGCCTGCTGCATGTTGCCGTGTGGCAGTCATTCGATGTTTTTCAGCTAGCTTTTGGTAAAACCGCATGATTTTGCGAGTTTCAACTGCAAGCTTGTGTTCCGTTTGTTTGGTGAAAGCATGAAGCTGGTCGGCGCAGCTATTGGTTCGAGATTTGTATCGCGCTTGGCGTCTATAAGTTGTCACACTGGGTTCGCTGCAACCGGATATGTCCGAGAAGGTCGGAGAGTTGCAACAAGGCTTGACAGAGTTGCAACAAGGCTTCTGTGTGTACAAGCGTCTGCGTGTAAAAGCGTCTGTGTGTAAAAGTGTTTGTGTGTAAAAGTGTTTGTGTGTAAAAGTGTTTGTGTGTAAAAGTGCCTGTGTGTAAAAGCGTCTATGTGTAAAAGCTTCTGTGTGTCAAAGCGTTTGTGTGTAAAAGCAGCTCCTGTCTGTAAAAAGGTCTGTGTGTAAAAGTGTCTGTGTGTAAACATGTCTGTGTGTAAAAGTGTCCGTGTAAAAGCGTCTGAAAGCAGCTCCTGTCTGTAAAAAGGTCTGTGTGTAAAAGTGTCTGTGTGTAAACATGTCTGTGTGTAAAAGTGTCTGTGTAAAAGCGTCTGTGTGTAAAAGCGTCTGTGTGTAAAAGCGTCTGTGTGTAAAAGCGTCTGTGTGTAAAAGTGTTTGTGTGTAAAAGTGTTTGTGTGTAAAAGCCTCTGTGTGTAAAAGCGTCTGTGTGTAAAAGCGTCTGCGTGTAAAAGCGTCTGTGTGTAAAAGAGTTTCTGTGTAAAAGTGTTTGTGTGTGAAAGTGCCTGTGTGTAAAAGCGTCTATGTGTAAAAGCTTCTGTGTGTACAAGCATTTGTGTGTAAAAGCAACTCCTGTGTGTAAAAGGGTCTGTGTGTAAAAGTGTCTGTGTGTAAACGTATCTGTGTGTAAACGTGTCTGTGTAAAAGCTTCTGTATGTAAAAGCTTCTGTGGGTAAAAGCTTTCTGTGTAAAAGTGTCTGTGTAAAAGCTACTGTGTGTAAAAGCTTCTCACTATTTGGTCTTGATACTCCTCTTCTCGACTGCCTATAACACATCTTTCATACATCGTTTCTAAAATTGCGTCTCCATACTAACAAGAGAAGACCCTGCTCCTCTACGCTCTCGGGCCATCCGTCGTCTAGTTCATGACTATTTTTGATGACAATGGATGATTCACATACTAAGTTCATCCTAAATTCCCCCCATGACCTGGACGACAGGACGAGGCGCGGCCCTCGAAAAAGCCACGAGGTGCGATTCATCGGTGGGTCTTTGGTGGTCCTTGAGTATTCACCAGTTTTTTGGGGGTAGCCATCCACACTTAATTAACTTATGAAAATGGGAATTATAGAAAATGGTGATTATACTTCTTATATATTACACACTTCAGTTATTTAACCGCCGTTGGCGTGTTCCGCCGGCCACCACGGCCAGAGCTATTTCGGCTTCTCAGACCTTCAACGCAGAGACATGGCATAGGAGAGATAAAGCGCAAGTGCATGCAGTAAAGCGTAGCAGCAGTCAGGATAGGGGTGTAGATTTGGGGCCATGGACGCAACTGAAAAGATCCCGGCGTCGCAAACATGTATAGCAGAGATAGGACATAGAAGCAGATAAAGTGCAAGTGCGTGCAGCTCAGCATAGCAGCAGCCAGGATAGGGGTCCAGATTTTGGGATATGCAGGCACCTGAAAAGACAAAGGCCAACATAGCAAGGAAGGGGCGGTAGCAGGAACAGGTCAATTAGATGACTGCGTGCTTAAGTCCGGGCTGGTGAGGCATCCTTGGGGCGTATGCTTTGAGGATGGAGCCATCACCTGGTCAAGGAGCCATGGAGCAGGACGTGTTCGACGTGTTGGAAAGGCTGTGGGTGACGGAGGCATCACCGCATCCTAGGAGAGCTTGGGAGAAGGGCATAGCAGCTATTGCCAGGCTGTTGAAAAAACAGCCGACACTTCCATGCAAAGTCTTGGGAGGGCAGTGGACGCAAGAGGAGTTGGACAGAGGGGTGCTCCTGCCTAGGCAGCATTGCCCTTTTGACGGATGCGTGTGGAGGGGGGAGAAGGTAGATGAGCTTTTAGCCCATGTAAGGGAGGACCATTACACCAGGGAATTGCAAGATGCCGTTGCATCCTTGGGCGGAGTGGCTTTCAAAGGTGCGTTGTATACTGTGCTGAACTCAGCTGTGAGTGTGGTCTGCCAGCAGCGACCCCCAGTGGTTTCCCTTGCGCAGGATCGGCGTGCATTGCAAGTATTTCATGAGAGCATAAGCCATTCAGAATTGCAAGGCTTGATTTGTTTCTGCTGTGGATGTGTGCATCCGCACCTTCCGGGGGAGGCGAGGCAGAAGGTGGCGTGGAAGCGAGCTGGTCCAGCAGGGACTGGGAGGGATGTGGTGTTGGAGACTTTTCTGGGGCTGAACAAGCAGCAGGTAGAGGATTTCTTCGGTATTGACACGTATCTGAAGCAATTTGGCAATCTGGGCCCTGGCTTTCCAAATTTGTGGGATGCTGTGTGGCAAGGCGAACTGGAAGAATGGCAGTGCACCCTGAGGTTTGAAGAGGGGGAGGTGCGGATTCTGTGCAACGCAGAAGATCGGCGATGCGAATGCGAACATGGGGACGATTGGCCGGATGTATGTCCGCAATGTGAAATTCCCATTTGTTTCTCATGTCAAAAGGCATTGCAGAGCAGGCCGCAGCAGATGCCGGTAAGGGCTTTGAGCAACAATCTTTGGACAGGATTTGCCGCACCAGTGCTGGCGGAGGAGAACGTGAGCTACTTGGAGGCGATCCTAGCATCCCCGTGCATGCTGAGCTTGGTTTGTTTTTCATTGGAGACACGTTATGGCAATGTGATCTTGGAAGAAGCGCAGCACCAGAGATTCCGTGTTGGAGCGAGAGGCAATATCACGCTTTTCCCGTTGCCGTTGGAAGACATTTTTCAGGAGCTGCAGCGGCAGGCCGTGGAAGGCATGAAGTTGCCATGGGTGGGGAGGGAAATTGCGCACGCTGTGCGGGTTGTGCTGCGCACCAGTGAAGTGACAGACGCACGGGTTATTGCGCAGGCAAGAGTGCGCAGAGATATAGTTGTGAGGCTGATAGAGGATGCCGTCCGAAGGCAGCACCCAGCATATGGCAACGTGCGGATGGAGGATGTCTTGAGGAAAGCTGAAGGGCTCCCTGCGGATGGTGTCTTGGAAGAGTTGGTGTCGTTGGCTAGACGAAGTCAATCTTTTGTGGAGAATCTGCAAGCGGCAAAGCATGGCACGCCTCCATTAGGTGAGAGAGAAAAAGAAAAGGCGTTTGAATCTTTGCGCCCAACAGCGGTGACCTGCACGAGGAATGCATATGAAGAGGTTTGTGCAGGGGAAGCCGATGGGAGAGCATGGCAGGGGGTAGCCGCTGCTGTACGAGGGGAGGAGATGCACGTCTTCACTGGAAGTGAGATGGTAAACCAATTCACTAGTGACTTCTTCTGCCAGGCCGGGCCGGGGGTGTGGAGAGAATGCTTTGGATGGCAGGAAGGAGGGGAAGGGGTGGGCCCCTGCAGGCCTTTCCGTTTGTCTTCAAGGCGCAGGTAGCGATGCCGGATATGGAGGAGCAGCAGCATGGGTATCGGCGGAGGCGGCGTCGAATTGCTGTGGAATTGGCAGAGTTCACGGAGCTAATGGGGCACCGCTGTGAACATCAATTTGGTGCGGATTGGTGCTTTTCGTATGTCCGCTGGAATTATTTGTTCAGGCAGCAGTTGCACCGGGCGAAAGGCTTGTCCTTACGGAGGCTAGGTGGGGGAGAAGAAGGTGACGAAGGGAACCTGCGAGGAGAAGAGCTCAAGAATGCCGCTTGTGAGATCAGTGAAGGATTGTCAGGGAAGTACGTGGGGAGCGATGGTCAGCTGAGGCCTGTGGGGGGCGACCTCAACAAAGTGGCATACATACCAGGAATCTCGAAAGGGGCCTTGCGACTGCTGCAGGAGGCCAGGCATATCATGGGCAAGTTGCCGGGGACAACAGGGGTGAGAACATTCATGACGTATCGAGCTAAGGTCTTGCAGGTGGCATATGGTGTGCCTGTGTTTGTGACTTTGAGTCCAGCAGAGAAACACAACTATTTGATGCTGCGTTTGGCTAGATGGTGCAGGAAAGACCCAGCTGTGAGGAAAAATCCCGCCTTGCAGAAAGTGGCAGGTCGGTTGCAGCCAGGAAGTAGGGATGAAAGCCCATGGCCAGCATTCGAGGAGAGGCGACAGGTGTTGGCATTGAAACCGGCAGCGGCTGTGCTTGGGTTTCGGGTGCACATCCTCCTGCTATTGAGAGGCCTGTTTGGTCTGCGTACCTGCTTGTTTTGCCTGGCTTGCCAAGCGCAGAGGGACGCAGAAGCCTTTTGCAGTGACTTGGCAGGCAACGCAGCAGAGCTGGGTGGCGGTGCTTTTGGTCGATGTGCTGCGGCGTTCTTCAGCATTGAGAGTCAGAAGTCAAGCGCTTTGCATGTGCATGGTTTTGTTGTGATAGAAGGTTTGCAGCAAGTGGCTACACTGCAGGAGATGAGCAAGAGGATTGAAAGAGAGGGCAAGGAGATAGTGGAGGCTTTTGTACGCTTCAAGCAGCATGTTTGCATGCAGCAGCATGCGGTGCCAGCGATGTGGAGTGAGGAAGAGAGGGCATGGGTGGAAGAGACGTGGCCTGACTACAGCGAGAGGGAAGATCTTTTGCTGCTGCCAAAGTTTTTTGGTGATTCAGTGGATGAGTGGGGTCTGACAGAGGAAGAGATTTTAGCGGAGGGAGACGGTTGGGTGCAGAAATACAAAATGGATGTGCAGCAGGTGCAAATGACTCGACAGCATCATATTCATCCGAAGGACAGGCAGGGAGAGAGGCAGCCACTCGCAGGGTGCAGGAAAAGTGAAAACAAGAGCCAGTGCCGTTCTGGATACCCGTTGGAGTCGCAGTTGACAGAGGAAGAAGGTAGTGTGCCCTGGGGCGGCCGAGAAATTCAAGTTAGCGACGTCAGGGAGAAGGAATGCATTAGGGAGTCTTTTTGGACCGCGAAGTTGCCCTTGGTTGAATGGGAGCCATCCAGCTTTGTTAGCGGCTGGCCGACATAATTCGGATGTGCAGGTGGGTTTCAGGGTGCCCCTGTGCCTACAGAGCCATTGGAAGGGATGCGCGGAGAATTGTGTGGACAAGGTAGAGGTAGCAGAGTGGCAGCGGATTGCGCAAGGAGCGCAAGCGGCCCAGATAGGTTATGCCACAGATTATTGCACCAAGAGGCAGGCGAGTGGTCTTTATGAGTGCCGCGAGTTTGCACGTGTGCATGCTGCCATGTCTGCCAAGATTGTTGGTGAAAAGTCAGCTGGGCAGGTGAGCCGGAGACATGCGCAGCGGATTGTGGCAGATTGCTTTGTCCGCGGCATTGTCCGAGGGGCGGTGGAAACAGAGAATTTGAACATGCATGCGCTGGCAACGCAGCAGGACCCGTGCGCTGCGGAATGTTTGCAAACCTTTAGGACGGTGGCTTTGCCTGGAGCAGCGTTGCTGGAAGTAATAGAGAGAATTACAGCAGGGCAGTCAGTGAGAGGGATGAAGGGTTACATGCAGGTGGTGCAAGGAGAGGTGGTGTTGCGTGATCTGGCTATTCTCTATGGGCTGCGAGGAGTAGATAGCCGTGTGTCCTACCTAAGCCCCTATGAATTTGCCCGGTACTGGGAGGTGAAGACCACTGCGGTGGTGGAGAAAGAGCCGGCGCAGTGGAGGGGGGTCTTGCAATTCCCCGAAAGCGCAGAGTTTCCGGACGTGAGCAGGAGCTTTGACTGCAAGCAGGGGTATGGTATAGCTATGTAACAGGCGGGAGGGACAGGATTGAAGGCGCACTGAGCATGTGGCAGTCTTGGGGCGTATGCCTTGAGCCGTGCATGTGGAAATAGGTTTGATCGGGGTTTGTGCGCTGAGGATGGGGGGTATAGGATGACCTTGCCGTTGCTTGTGAAGTAGCTGAGGATGTGGCGCATGGTAGAGCGACTGCATGCCGTGGTGCCCGAGTTCAGGGGCAGCCCAGTGGGGCGCCCAGGTACCTTAACCGAGGAGCGGCGAGCTCAGCTGCTTTTGGTGTATTTTACGCCTTGGGTTTTGGATGAAAGTATGGCGCGCCCACCGTTTGTGGTGCATGCCAGGAATTTGCAGGCAATAGACGGTACTGGGAAGAAGTCGTGGCAAGAAGGCTTGAAAAGGTACCTGGCAAGAGGATGTTTGAGTGAGGAAATTCGTCAGATGATGCAGAATTTCATGCTGACCTTCATGGTGCGATACCCGACGGCAGCAGGGGAAGAGGAAAGTGAGGAGGGGGAAGAGGACGTTGAACTGCACCCGTCGGGTCCTCAGATTCTGGCTGTGTGCGTGAGTTGGTGGTGAGTGATGTCTTGGAGGGCTTGCTAGGAGGGTTTCCGCTCATGTGCCAAGCAATGGTCGTGGTTGTTTGAAAGTGCAAAGACACACGGCCAAGGAGCGAGGCTGTCCTGGAGATGGTCATGCCAACAAAGATAGGGGGAGATCGGCGCCAGAGAGCAGGATTGACCCATTTTGAGAATTCAACACATGCGTTTGAGTGCGTTCACATGCTATGGCCAGAGTGCGAGAAAGTTTTCGTGGGGCATGACAGCGTAAAGCAGCATCGTTGGAAAGATTGCAATGCTTGGCTGAACAGTGTGAAGCAGCATGGAAAAAAGAAGAGAAAGCGGGATGCAGGGCAACGGCGTGGCGAAGTGGAAGGAGCAGCAAGGTGCAAGGAGGCAGTGTTGGTGGAGGAAGCGTGGGCCTGGTTGGAGCAGAACACTGCGCACTTGAACGCGCAGCAGCGGCTTGTGCTGCAAAAGCATGTGGACCGTGCCGTGGAGGAGGCGCAGGAGGAGAGGTGCTTGGAGAAAAGCAAGGGGCAGCCCTTGATGCTGCTCGTTCATGGTGGCCCAGGGACAGGCAAGTCGGCAGTAATTTTCGCCTTGAAAAAGTTCTATGTGGAGGTAATGAAGTATGAAGTTGGGCAGGAGCTCTTGGTTGCGTCGCTGCAGGCGTCAGTAGCTGCAATGCTGGGAGGTGAAACTTTACACCACGTTGCCGGCATTAATCCATTTCAGTCCCAAGGGTCAGCCCCAGAAACAAGCCATGAGGTGCAGCAGAAAGAGTCGAGCAAGAGGCTGGCATTTGCGCGGCATTTGCTTATAGATGAAGTGTTCATGCTTTCTGCGGGCTTCTTTGCAGAAGCAGAGAACCACATTCGATCAAAAGTGCCACAGAACGGCTTCTACCGAAATGCAATGGACGGTACCATGCGCCCGTGGGGCGGATTGAACTTGACGCTCTTTGGGGATATTCGGCAAATAGATCCACCGGAAGGCATTGCGCTCCACACCCCACCCCCATCGTTGTTGACTCGGCCGAAGCCTGCGGCGTTGCCGCCTCTTGCGATCCAAGGTCTGGAGTTGTTGTGGGGGCAAGGAGTTGAGCTGATAGAATTTGACGAGGTCTACAGATGCAAGGATGAGTGGTGGCAGCAGGCGGGGCACGGGATAAAAATAACTGGGACATGTGTGCTGCACAAATGGAATGAGAGGTAAGTACTGGGACATGTATTTTTGTTAGGGAGGGGGGCGTTGTGACACAGTGTTGTGGCGTGGATGTGCGTTCCATGTAGGTGTTGACCGAGTTCCGCACCATGGCCCTGACGGCGGATACGCATGCGTTCTTGCATGGCTTGGAAACGACAGTGCCTGGATCATATTTGAAGGGGCACGTGCGGTGTGGACGTGAAGATTGCAAGAAGCTTGAGGCTAGTTGGAAGATTTTGCGTGAAAAGGGAGCAACGTGGAAGCATTGCCAAGGTATGGAGTGCAAAGAGTGTGCAAGCGAACGGAAAAGTCGGTGCCGAGTCCTGCTGGAGAACACCCCTGGGGCGTATGCCTTGGGGGAGGCTTGGATGCACGCAGGAGCGAAGATAGCAGTTTTCAAGGATGCACCGTGCATTGTACCGAACAATGACACGCGCACCGAAATCAACAAGGCTCGCAGTCGGCGATTCGCGGCGGAGAGAGGGCAACAGCTGCAATGGTGCATGGCTGAGGATGTGATTTCGGTGAGAGCAC
The DNA here is from genome assembly GCA_947184155.2 of Cladocopium goreaui. Classification (NCBI taxonomy): domain Eukaryota; class Dinophyceae; order Suessiales; family Symbiodiniaceae; genus Cladocopium; species Cladocopium goreaui. The sequence goes on along the minus strand of CAMXCT020003702.1, from coordinate 42,561 downwards.
TGAACATTGAGCCGGATCTAGCCAGGCGAAAGGTGGAGTTCTTGCGTCGAACTGACAAATCATGTGGAGACTTGTCAGGCATTGTGCCCTTGGCGAGGCAGATGCCCATGTTCCTGACGCAGCACATTGACAGAGACCCAGAGAGGAACCTGCTGAAAGGAAGGCGTTGCATAATAGAAGATTGGGTCTTGGATGAGCTGGAAGTTGAAGGCGACAAGGACGCCAGAGAAGTGGTGCTGACACGTCCGCCGGTTTGTGTGATAGTTTCCTTTCCAGGGGCAACGTGGCAGCTGCCTGGCATGGCGCCTGGGATGTATCCAATCCAGGTGTGCAAAAAGGATTGGTATGTTGATCAGAAGCAGAGGTATCCCAAGCTCCGAGTTACTCGCAAGCAGTTGCCATTGTGCCCAGGATTTGCGGGCACAGCAAACTTTGCGCAGGGTCAGAATTTAGGTAAGGTTTTCGCAGATGTCAGCATTGCTGATGGGACGTCGGGGCAGACTTGTTACGTGGCCCTATCGCGTGTGAGCACACGCGCAGACATATTCCTGCTGCGGGCCTTCCCACTTGCCATGTTCAGCAAAACAGGCAAGGCAGTGCCAGAGCTGCTGCTGCGGCATTTGAAGAAGGAAGAAATTGACTGGGAAGGGGTGACTGAGCAACTGCTTGGACAGGAGAAGGGGTCGGGAAGTGCAGCTTGGAAGCCTTGGCTTGAATGTGCCACTTGTGGTTTGAAGCCAGCAGTAGATTTTGAAGATTCAGAGTTGGAGAAGGGCCGAGAGAGGCAGTGCAGAGGCTGTGTGGCGAAGCAGGGGCAAGGCTTGTGTGAGAAATGTCAGAAGCCTATGGAAGTGGGCGTGAGAGGCAAGACATGTAGCAGGTGTGCAGGCAGCTGTGAAGCTTGTGGGGTCGGTCTGGCAGCCGGTGGCATGGGAAAGCGTTGCCAAGATTGCGCTCGGAAAGTGCAGTGCGAGTGTTGCAAGGAGTGGATGCGAGGCCGTCGTACAGTACGGCAGTTGTGCGAGAATTGCCAAGATGCAATGGAATGTGGGAGGTGCACAAGAATGAAGCGCAAATCGCAGTTCGCCGAATGCGAGCGGAGGACACCATCGGCAATAAAGAAGAAGCAGAAGAGGAGATGCAATGCCTGCATAGCAGAGGAAACGGAAATCTATACGGAAATGAGGAGGAAGAGTTGGAAGTGACTGCAGGCCAAGGTGCCGAAAGGAGGACGTAGGGTAGAAAGTGCTGGACTGCAGGTGAACCTTGGGCGTATGCCTGGGGGAATGGTGCGAAAGGTGCTGACCTTGCGGTGAGGCTAGGTTGATGACATGTGCAGGGCGGGGCAGTGGCAAAGGAGTAACACAGATCAAGTAGAGAAGAACACGCAGCGGGCGCCAGGAATGGGATGCGTCGGGGCGTCGCTTGGAGGTGACAGGCAGGACTGGGTACCCGTTGGGGTAGCTGAGTACGGGAAGGCATGCACACACAGAACACCACAAAGACAACGACACCAGCAAACTTGATGGGATTGAGTAGGCAGCTGCCATTTTCACCATGCGGCCGGAGCCAGGTACATGTGATGCGTGGAGCTGGGTGCCTATCCTTGGCCTCGGGCGTATGCCTTGGGTGGCAGTGGGTATCTTGGCAGGACTGGGGGGACGGCGCATGAATGGAGAACTGAATATGGGACACTTGCTGCACGCAGTACAACATGCAATGTAGTAAGATTGAAGCAGCCGACGAGGTTCGAGCCAGTAGAATCTGCAGCGGTTCCTTTGCACTGTCATGGCAGGTGAGCAAGCTGACGCAGAAAGAGATGCACGGCTGGTGGAAGTGACAAGGGCCTTGGCGCTTGCAGACCTAGCAGGTTTAGGCAAGTTGGCGAGTGATGCTACTGTGGAAGCATACGTGAAGTCAGCCGGAGAAAGTTTGGAGAGTCGAGGCAGCGAGGTGTTGCAAGCTTATGGCTGGCTTGGTGAAGTTCCAGCCGGTGAGAAGCTGAGTGCGATGGTGAGCTGGCCGCTTGAAAAGGCAGAGGAAACACAAAAGCTTGTGGAGAAAGCATGGGATGGCATGTGGGGGAAGCTGCCGGGCATGGCTCAGGAACATCTCGATGCAGCCTCATTCAAACGAGCCTTTCTGCTCGATGAAGGGTTTGAGCTGGCAAAGAAGCACCTGGGCAAAAGCAAGGAGGTGGAAGGGTCTCCAGAGAAGCGCCCAAGGCTGGCCACTCCAATGGGCACCTGCCCGGCGCTGCCGCAGGGGCAGGAGTTCCAAACAGTGCAGGAGATTTTGCAGAATGGTCGTTCTGCCAATTGCTTGAAAGCCTGGATCCTTGTGGCAGAGGGATCGGTTCAAGCTCGCAAGACAACAAAGGGCAAGCCAAGCTGCATCTACTGCTGCTTGGTCTCCGATGGTCACAATGAGGCAGTACTGACGGCCTGGGGGGAAGGGGCAAAGCTCCTGCATGAGACCGTGAAAGGCCGCGAAGGCCAGCAGTTGGCAATTACACAAGTGGGAGCCAGCAACCGTAACTCCCGGGTCGGCATCCCAGAATTGATTGCTGGCCGTGGCGTTACAGTCCAGGCAGTGGCCGTCAGTGACGAAGAAAAGCCGCTACCGCGGTGCACCGACATGCAGCGGTTGGCGGAAGTCAGTGACTGGTCTGCTGTGAACATTGAAGGACGTGTTCTGGAGGTCGGGGGGGGACATTTCAAGCTGGTGGATGAGAGTGGCCTGGCAGTCCGCGTCCATGTCGACAGGCCGCAGATCCCGAAGTTGCAGGAAGGGCAAAGCTGCCAAGTGCTGCTGGCAACCAAGAGTACACGCTACTCCAATGTCTCAGTGACGGGCTTCAGTGCCATTCTCCCCGGGAGGTGCTTGGCCCAGAATCAGTGCCTCTTCCTTCACGGGTCATCTTTGCGCTCTAGATGCAAGGAGCTGGCTGGGGTGTATGCCTCGGTGAGCGTCGGGCGCAAGCATGGCAGGTTGCCAAGCTGGAGCAAGGCTGGCTGGGGTGTATGCCTAGGTTGGCCTTGTGAGAGCGCAGATGGCTGGCGAACTGGCTGGAAGGCCGGTGAACTGGCTGGAAGCTGTTCCTTCGAATAATCTAGCCAGCAGGTCCGCCAGGGCTGCTGCGCGGACATTATGGGAACGTGCTTCATTCTTTGCCAATTCAATCGTGGCTGTCGGGTCGTTTCCTGTAGCATAGAATAGGAATCCAGGAGCTAAGGAGCGGGAAGTTGTGCATTTGAAACGTAACAGCATCTGGCTGTTTAGCTGCTGTACAGAAGCTGCTTCACTGATTGAGACCCTAAGCCGAAAAAGATCAATAGCGTACTAGGCGCTCAGACCGGGGCTGAGAGACAGCAGCTCTGCGCCAGCCGGAAATGAAATCTGAGGACCCTTCGCCCTGCTTGTCTGGACCCGGGCATGAAGCAGAGGTGGGGTGCGGCTAGCTTGATCTTTGTATCTAGAGCCATCTCGCTCTCTGACCTTCTGTCAATCACAAGCTATAGTCTTGAGGTAGCCTAGAAATGCCAGGAGCCAGGGTATGTTGAAAAAGTTCAGTGGGCGGGCAGGGAGCAGGGGGGTTAAATCTTGGCCGCTGCACAGGGTGCAGAAGAGGTGCTGCAGAGGCGCGAGTTGCGAGCGGTTAAGAAGCTCGGACCGGTTTGCTGGAAACTTTGCCACTGTTTGCTGTAAGCAGCGGAAAGAACATGGCATTGCAGGGGCACAAGGTGAAGGTGCTTCAGTGCTGGCATCTTGGGGTGTACACCTCGGGGTTGCAGTCCGTGTGAGTGTCTGCAGACTTGAGGGGGTGTGCTGCATGGTAGCCGCAACTGCAGGCACCTATGTGCGGTGTTAGGCAGCAGCACTGCAGCGAGCGGTGCTGAAGGCCGGGCTGTCGGTTTTTGGCATCCGTGGGTCTGGACTCGGCGCTGCAGAGGCGCGAGTTTTGAGCAGTCAAGACGCTCGGGCCGGTTTGCTGGAAACTTTGACACCGTTTGCTGTAAGCAGTGAACATAACATGGCATGATAGAGCCACAAGGTGAAGGTGCTTCAGTGCTTGCATCTTGGGGTGTACACCTCGAGGTTGCAGTCCGCGTGAGACTCTGCAGAGTGAAGGGGTGTGTTGCATGGTAGCCGCAACTGCAGGTGCCTATGCGCGGTGTTAGCGAGCAGCGCTGCAGCCAGCTGAGCTGAAGGCGGGGCTGTCGGTTTTTGGAATGGGCGGGTCTGGAACTGGTGGGAAAGGTGGGTGTATGTGTATCACCACCGGCAAACATCGCGCAGCCGCAGAGCAGGAAAGACCAGGAACAAGTTAAGAAATAGAACTTTGTCAGGCAAGAAAACAGAACACACTGCTTTTTTCCATGTTGTGCAGCTCCGCGAAGAACAACAACAAAGACAGTAGGCAAGAATGTGCTAGGGACGCAGTCCGCAGGGCGGCCATGGTGGAAGCTGCGGGTGTGGCGCGGTTGCGGGAGTACACTTGTGCTATCCCACCAGCCCATAGCAGAGCCAACTTCACGCCGCGAGGGATCCGAAAGTTCACTGGTGGCCTGGTGAAGCTGATCCGCTCCCACGATGTCTTGCGCACTGAAGGCGTGCGGCAGTGGATGGCCGAGCTGGAATGGCTGCCCGCAATACCAACAGCGCCAGTGTGGGATGACGTGAACAAGTGGCTCATAGAGAGAGGGCACCGGTACAGTGTGGAAGGGGTAAGACCTGTTGCTGAGCTGCTAGAAGACTTGCCGCCCAACCTGGCAGTGGCGAGGGAGCTAGCCCCGCAGCTGCAGTTCCCAGAGTTTCCGGCAGACAAGCCTGGGGAAGAGTGGCGGTTCTACCCCACAGCAGTTGCACCGCCAGTGCCAGAAAGCGCAGCAGCCACCATTTCAGCGCACAAAAGCGTTCCGCGCTGGAGTGCCGGGTGGCAGCTGGAATTTCATGGCACGTCGCTATACGGGGTGTCAAGTGCCTTGGCTGTTGGCGAAATTCTACCTTCCGAAAGTGACAACAGCGCCAATGGGACGGCCTGCGGCCGAGGTGCCTACACCTCACAGTCCCATGCAATGGCAGCGCGATATGGCATTTGCCACTATTTCGGTGAGTGGTACCAGCCCAGCCACAGCCACTTGGTCAAGATGTTCTTGCTTGTGGCCATCCCTGACGCTGCAGCTGAAGCATTACCAGAAGCTGAGTGGCAGCAAGTGGACCGCACCCACTTGCCAAAAAGAGGAAAAAAAAGAAAAAGTGCATTTCAGCTGACAGAGGATGATGCACGCCTCAAACGGGTGGCCATGCGACTTGGTGAAGATGGCCAGGGCACCGTCCGGGAGCGGGACTGGACGACCCAGGCACCTGGCTATAGCCAAGCCACCTCATCAAGGGCCTATGTGCTCGGGGCCGTCGTGGGGGTGCTGAGCCCAGCGGCTGCGCGGCGCTATGGGCAAGAAGGGAAGCAGGCCATGGTCACAACTGGCTGGGTGGAGAAGGCAGAATTGCCCCTGGCGCGGCCCCGCCCCTTGGGGCGTACGCCTTGAGGGGGTTGCTGGGAGCGGCGGGGCTACCTTTGCCTGAGAAGTTTGCATTTGCTCAGCATGTTCGTGACCAGATCCCCAGGTGTTTCCAACCAGTTGCAGAATGCAAAACGCACTGCAAGATGGAAAGTTGTTGAATTGAAGACTATCACAAAGGTGCAGACGAAGGATTGGCTGCAAAATGGTCTGAAGGTACAGAGACATGTTCTAAGCAAACTTGCTTTTGAAGCTCAGATGAGCAAACGTTTCATTGGTAGTGGGCTACAAGAACTCAAGAAATAGGGGCAATAGATGATAAATCCTTCACATTGCACAGCCTTTCGTTTTTATTACCTCATGTTCCTTCAAGAGTTGAGAACATTGAGATTCTTGAGACACTTTGTGCAACTTCACCCAACTTTGCACATGTTGACGGCCCCGATTTGTGGTCGTTTTGTGTCAGCTGCAGGTGCTCTTCAACTTGCTGACGTTGAGCTGCCGGAACCAATCGCCAGATGACCCAGCCCTCATGTTCCTTCAAGAGTTGGGACCATTGAGATTCTTGAGACACTTTGTGCAACTTGACCCAACTTTGCACATGTTGATGGCCCCGATTTGTGGTCGTTTTGTGTCAGCTTCAGGTGCTCTTCTACTTGCTGACGTCGAGCTGCCGGAACCAATCGCCAGATGACCCAGCCCTCATGTTCCTGCAAGAGTTGAGAATATTGAGATTATTGAGACACTTTGTGCAACTTGACCCAACTTTGCACATGTTGATGGCCCCGATTTGTCGTCATTTTGTGTCAGCTTCAGGTGCTCTTCAACTTGCTGACGTCGAGCTGCCGGAACCAATCGCCAGACGACCCAGCCCTCATGCTCCTTCAAGAGTTGAGAAATTGAGATTCTTGAGACACTTGGTGCAACCTGACCCAACTGTGCACATGTTGACGGCCCCGATTTGTGGTCGTTTTGTGTCAGCTGCAGGTGCTCTTCAACTTGCTGACGTTGAGCTGCCGGAACCAATCGCCAGATGACCCAGCCCTCATGTTCCTTCAAGAGTTGGGACCATTGAGATTCTTGAGACACTTTGTGCAACTTGACCCAACTTTGCACATGTTGATGGCCCCGATTTGTGGTCGTTTTGTGTCAGCTTCAGGTACTCTTCAACTTGCTGACGTCGAGCTGCCGGAACCAATCGCCAGATGACCCAGCCCTCATGTTCCTTCAAGAGTTGAGAACGTTGAGATTCTGAGACACTTTGTGCAACTTGACCCAACTTTGCACATGTTGACGGCCCCGATTCGTGGTCGCTTTGTGTCAGCTGCAGGTACTCTTCAACTTGCTGACGTCGAGCTGCCGGAGCCAAGCGACAGATGACCCAGCCCAGAGTCGAAAAGAGCAAGGGCGAAACAGCACCTGACTATGAAATCGAAATTTATCGATGATGGTTGACAGGTTTTGTACAAGTGTAAGTTGCAACCCCAGGCTGGCTTCGGCGGTACCGCCACGATAAAGTGAGCATTTTGTGGATTTGGTTCCTAAAAGGCTGGTGTTACTCTTGCTCACCAAGATAGAAGTCCTAGACCCTGAAAAGGTGGGAACCAACCCTGCTCTTCAGTGCAGTCAAGAGAGAGAGAGTAGCAAAGCAGCCGACCCAGCAAGAGCATGAAGGTGAGGAAGCCGGGCAGGGCACTTGTGTAAGACAGGGTTGGTCTGTACAGGAGTGGGTTTGAGTGCAGCAAAGCTTTTGGCTAAACCAAGGCTGTTGTGTAGACGGGGCGTCAGCCCTAGAAAGCCCTTGTAGCACATTCATGGCGAAGCAACGGCGGCAGAAGAAAGCTCAGACAACAGCAAGCCAGCTAGCCAACCAAGAACGTGAAGCGCAGGACGCAGTGGAGCAAACAAGAACACGCGCACGGTGTGCAAGGCGGGGGCAGAGACGAACCCAGCACATTGCAACGAAAGACACAGAGGAAAAATACGAAGAGAAGACAGAAAAGATTGTGTTGCATAAGCGGGGTTTGGGTTGAAATGGGGGAGGGGGGGGTGGGGGAGGGGGGGGGAGGGGGATGGGGGGGGGGTGGGTTCAAGTTAGACGGGGCAAAAATCCGCGCCAAGGGAAAGTCTAGACAAAGACAAAAGACTAAACAAACAGTACAACTACGAACAAGCAAGATCCACAAGACACGCCGGCAGGCCGGCGGATTCTTTTGTTATGTGCTGTTATGTGATCTACCACCCTTCATCAAGGTCAACTGCATTGCTTCTTATTCCTTTGTTATGTATGGTTATATTATGTATTGTTATGTTATCTACCACCCTTCATCAAGGTCAACTGCATAGCTTCTTATTCTTTTGTTATGTATTGTTATGTGATCTACCACCCTTCATCAAGGTCAACTGCATTGCTTCTTATTCTTTTGTTATGTATGGTTACATTATGTATTGTTATGTGATCTACCACCCTTCATCAAGGTCAACTGCATAGCTTCTTATTCTTTTGTTATGTATTGTTAGATGACATACCATCCTTCATCATTTCAAGTCTCAGAATTCTATTTGTCCGTAACTCGGAAGTATTGCTTCCCAACTTCCTTTGATAACTAAGGGATCCATTACAGATCATTACAGTAGAAATTCCACTGAGTAGATATTCCACTAAGGGCTTTTCTTCCATGCTTTTCAGGTCCCTGATATCCCATTCACCACCAGGTGGCCGGGCCGCGAAGTACGCTTGGATCCGCTGCTGACAGAAAGGACGGCTGTGGGAGTTCCTACTGGGAGGATCATCCCACGGATCATAAGTGGTTATGGTTCCCATGGTTAGCGCGTGCGAATTTATAGATGGGATAACCCACTTAGGGAACTTACTAACCAGGGTTACTAAGCAGTTAGTAAGTGGGATGAGGTTTCTACGTATCACAACAATATACGTTTGTCTGCAAAAATAGGGGTCAAGGTCTCAAGAGACCACCAATGGACCACCTCTTGCAGATACGGAACAAAACAAGGAGAACAGATCCACGGAGCACAGGCTACAGAGTTTGTTCCGAACTACAGATTCGTGTACGTCGTAGTACGTGTCTTGTTGGAATCAGCAGTTAAGAATTCATTCGTTTCCGTAGTTCCCTCGAAGATCTGCGCTAAGCGAACCGTGGCTTGTGGAACTATGGAGGACAGGGGGTGGGTACCTGCAGCATCTGAAACTGGACTCGGTTTGAAATTTGTAACATGATGATACAAGATGTTCAGATGGGCCCATTCCCAATCTCCTTTCCTGTTCAGGTTTTCGGGCATGTTTTTTGCCTGGAGTAACAGGGTCGCTGTTTTTGAGTTGCTTTTTGCAATGTGTTTTCTTTCCCGGTTTCCACCAAACGATCATTTGTATTCATGTGTACTTGCTATGAATTGCTATGATTTGTTTCATGTTTTGGGCCAGCAGATTCACAACTCGACCTATCCCAGCGGCCTTGACCCCGCGGCGCGAGGCCCGGAGGCCCGATGTGTGCCGCCGCATCCGTTGATCCCTTGATCGCTTTGGATTAACCGCTGCAAGTCTGGTTGCTGAGAAACTGATCAGCCGGCTGTCCTTAGATTCGGATTCTTGAAGCCGAAGGTGAAGCGGCGAAGCGAAGGCCCAGGACTCACAGAGTCACTGTCTCAAGTTAGTGAGTCCTCGCCTTGAAACTCTCAGTTGACTCAGGGCAAACGTGTCCGATAGAGCCCTGAGAACCTCGACTGCCGAAGTCAATTGGCAATGCTGTAAGATTCAGGATTTGTCTATTGCAGCCAGGCCCCCCCAACGCACGACCGATCATAGATTGACACAGACAAGCATTGTCACAAACCTGAGATATACACTGTAAGATGAGTTGTGTCAAATGACTTGTTTGCGCAAGCAAAACCGTGGGTTTCGTAAGCTGGTGTAAGCCACTGTTGCAAAATACCATGCGTAAGCTTTGCGTAAGTCATGATTGGCGAAGCTCAGATGGAGGTTTCCTAAGTCATGGGGGTACCCCTGTTCATCATCCATTTTAATAGGACGTTCGGACTTTCCCTTATAAACCAACCATTTTGGGGTACATCCATTTATAGAAACCCCCAGATGTTGAAATTTGTCTTGTGGGTCCTGAACAAGTCGCCAAACTCAGCCCTAACTCTAATTTGTTCAGGACTCCTTCTGATGCCAATCATTCCCTTTTGGAGCATAGGCTGTGCGCGAAGCAGCCGCTGACACATACGATTAAGTGTTTTTGCATTGCGGGATATTCAATTGCGTCTTCTTGCAGAGAAAGACACGGCTACATCAAGCGATGTCGTACGTCTTGATTGGCAGCCCTGTTTTCCAATGAACCCTGCGTCCGAGCTACCATACACAGCGCATGGTGCGGATTCCAATGTGTGTGTTGGGTATGGGCATGGGCACATGTTGTACCTGCCTCAGACATGCAACGAATCAACAGAATTTTACACATCCTCGACCCTAGAGCCTCCAATTCTTAGTGTCGCATCTTTATCGCAATCGTGTCTGTGCACGACCTCCACACTCGACACGGTCATACATGTCTCAGATTGGGAAACTGTGCCTGGAGTGCTTCAACAGACATGCAACTGGCACTTTGTACAGGAGAACGCAGTGATCGAGTGTCACGGGCTTGGAAAGTAGTTGGGCAGATCAAAGAGCGCGTTGTTTTACCTGAAGTCAGAAACTGGCATGGCAAAAGAAGCTGTTGTGGCAAACTGACGCAATGTTGTCAGAAAGCCAGCTGGCAATGAAAGGAGCCATCGGTTCCCATTAGCTGCAACATCTCTTCTTCACCACGATTCATCGATGTTGCTTTCCTTGGATGTGCATGTTTTGAAGAAGGTCATGTGGGCAGGCATACACGGGGACTGGAGAGCGTGCCTTTCAAACAACAACCGCAAGAAAGCAGGTAGATTGATGCTTAGAAGTTGGTTCCAGCAAGCTTGACTTGGCATCTTCAGTGCAATTTTTTGCCTGTTGGAGCTGAGAATGCTCAACTTGCTCACTCGACAGAGTCAAACAGGCACACATGTCCTTGACCCTCACATACCAAATGTACATCCAAGTGCCTCATTTTCATTGAACTTTACCTTGAAAGAGTTGGGCAATGACAGGCACCCTTTTTGTGGGGCACTTTGTGCTGATCAGTGGGCCTCAACAAACGACACATCGACATACATCGACCATTCCTGGAGTGCATCGCTAGCCCTTCGAGGTCGAGCCTAATTTGCTTAGAAAGTAGTTGGGTGTATCATGACAGCGATCTAATTACATCCTGGGCGTTTGGCCAATTGGCCAAAGAGACCAAAGTCCGTCCTTACTGAAGGTAAACTCTGGCATGGCACAGCAAGCCACCGCTTTTGGATGCTGGTACAAGCCACGTTGGGCAAGGATGGGAAATCCAAGTTGCGAAAAACGTTTTTTCCATTGCTCTGCAAAGGCACCCTGCCCAATGCATTTGGCAAAAATCTGTCTTCACTGAAGTCACAAACTGGGGTGGAAAAGTAGCATGTTTTGGGAAGCTGGTGCAAGCTGAGTCTCAAACAAGCATGGGGGTATGCAGTCAAAGAGTCAGCTGGCACCTCCAGCTCAAAGAATCGTCTATTGCCAGCAGCAATATCTCTTTTTTTGCCACTGATAGATGTTGCTTTCCTTGGATGGGCATGTCATTTGGGAAGGCACACAGTCCCAAGCACTAGCGAGGGCGCAGAATGCTTTCAAAGAAGCGTATCAAGCCGAGCGGCTTGACCAAATTGAAGTCAGAGACTGGCATGGCAAATCAATCTCTGTTGGGACACTGGTGCAAGCTGAGTCTCAAACAAGCATTGGGGTATGTTGTCAAAAAGTTGAATGGCCACGTCTCCAATTCAAGGAGTCGTCCATTGGCACCAGCTGCAATACCATTTTCGTAAAGTTTCGTAGATGTTGCTTGCCTTCGATAGCCGTTTTACACAAAAGGTCATGTGGGCATGCATTCGGAGAAACTCAAGAGGGGGCGGGATGTCAAAGACACTGCAAAACCGTAGGCAGATTGATGCCTTGAAATTCCGTCCAACGAACTTGAGGTGGAAACGAAGAAAGACAGAGACATGTCGGTGATGTCGATGATGTCGATGATGTCGATGATGTCGACCCAACTCTACCTTCAGTGCTTCAACAGCCCTGCTGCTGGCACTTTGTGCAGTAGCTAAGGGGTAAACCTCGATATGCTCGAACAGTTGTAGGGCCGCTCTGTGTGGCGCCAGAGTCACCAGAGCACCTGAGTTGAACACGTCGGAAGCGACGATGTGTTTTGTTCTTAGGGAAGACAGATTCAAATACAGCCAGAGTTGGGCTCTTTCGCATTCGCGCGACAGGGTTTGTTCATTGAATGATGACTTGGTTCTGTAGAGATTCGGTAACGTGTTTCAAGGTTTCTAGTGTCGAGCAAGTACATTTTTTTGATGGTGGCCCTCCCTCACCCCAGAGCGTAATTTTTTAGATCACCTGAACTCAAAAGACAGGAAGGCAGGATGCGCTTCTGGCAGAGTTGTTTTGCATATGACGATCTCGTTGAGTGTGGGAGAGTAAAGTCTTGTAGGCTGGTCAGTTGCGAGCGAGCAGCTTGGCACTTTTGAAGACACCCTTTTTTCATGCTGCAATGCTGCAAAGTGCAAAGTAAGAGACCGACAAGCTCACAAGTGACAGTTGGAGCACAACAAAACGAGTCCAGCTTTCTTCTCTCAGATTGGCACTCCAATGCGCCAAGCAAGGTTGTGTATGAGCTTCTGTGCCCTGTGCTTGTAGAAGAATCCTGTGTGTGTTTTGGGAGTGACGGTGGGCACATGTTTGCGCCCGCCAGACCACCTTGACTAGACACATAAGCAGCATACGCAGCTGGGAACCTTTGACAACCTCTTTTTTGGATGCTGCAGAGTGCAAATAAAAGACTGACAAGCTCAACACAAGTCGCACGTGTTTGTGCTTTCCCTGGTGAAGAGCGTAGCACAACAAACGAGTATCGATTTCTTCTCTGGGATTGGTGTCTAGACCCGCCAGTCACGGTTGCCCATGAGCTACGATGCCCTGCACTGGCAGAAGATTCGGACGTGTGTTTGGGGCACGGGTTTATGCTGTCATCGCTTGAGACATACAATTTCACACAATCTTGAGTCGATAGGTCCACACGTTTTCCCGATTGCCGCTATTCACATGACAATCTTGTTAAGTGTGGGAGAGTAAAGTTTTGTACACTGGTCAGTTGCGAGCGAGCAGCTTGGCACTTTTGAAGACATCCTTTTTTCATGCTGCAATGCTGCAAAGTGCAAAGTAAGAGACCGACAAGCTCACAAGTGACAGTTGGAGCACAACAAAACGAGTCCAGCTTTCTTCTCTCAGATTGGCACTCCAATGCGCCAAGCAAGGTTGTGTATGAGCTTCTATGCCCTGTCCTTGTAAGGGAATCCTGTATGTGTTTTGGGAGTGACGGTGGGCACATGTTTGCGCCCGCCAGACCACCTTGACTAGACACATAAGCAGCATACGCAGCTGGGAACCTTTGACCACCTCTTTTTTGGATGCTGCAGAGTGCAAATAAAAGACTGACAAGCTCAACACAAGTCGCACTTGTTTGTGCTTTCCCTGGTGAAGAGCGTAGCACAACAAACGAGTATCGATTTCTTCTCTGGGACTGGTGTCTAGACCCGCCAGTCACGGTTGCCCATGAGCTACGATGCCCTGCACTGGCAGAAGAATCCGACGTGTGTGTGGGCGCGGGTTTATGCTGCCATCGCTTGAGACATACAATTTCACACAATCTTGAGTCGATAGGTCCACACGTTTTCCCGATTGCCGCTATTCACATGACAATCTCGTTAAGTGTGGGAGAGTAAAGTTTTGTACACTGGTCAGTTGCGAGCGAGCAGCTTGGCACTTTTGAAGACATCCTTTTTTCATGCTGCAATGCTGCAAAGTGCAAAGTAAGAGACCGACAAGCTCACAAGTGACAGTTGGAGCACAAACAAAACGAGTCCAGCTTTCTTCTCTCAGATTGGCACTCCAACGCGCCGGAAACAGTTGGGTTGGCAGCTTGCAAGTTTAAGGATTGTTAAGCACACTTAATAGGTTCTTCTTAAGATGAGAATGTGCTTGGAACTAGGTGAGTAACTAAAAAGAGCATGATGTCTTAACTGAAGTCAGAGACTGGCATGGCAAATCAATCTCTGTTGGGACACTGGTGCAAGCTGAGTCTCAAACAAGCATTGGGGTATGTTGTCAAAAAGTTGAATGGCCACGTCTCCAATTCAAGGAGTCGTCCATTGGCACCAGCTGCAATACCATTTTCGTAAAGTTTCGTAGATGTTGCTTGCCTTCGATAGCCGTTTTACACAAAAGGTCATGTGGGCATGCATTCGGAGAAACTCAAGAGGGGGCGGGATGTCAAAGACACTGCAAAAGCGTAGGCAGATTGATGCCTTGAATTTCCGTCCAACGAACTTGAGGTGGAAACGAAGAAAGACAGAGACATGTCGGTGATGTCGATGATGTCGATGATGTCGACCCAACTCTACCTTCAGTGCTTCAACAGCCCTGCTGCTGGCACTTTGTGCAGTAGCTAAGGGGTAAACCTCGATATGCTCGAACAGTTGTAGGGCCGCTCTGTGTGGCGCCAGAGTCACCAGAGCACCTGAGTTGAACACGTCGGAAGCGGCGATGTGTTTTGTTCTTAGGGAAGACAGATTCAAATACAGCCAGAGTTGGGCTCTTTCGCATTCGCGCGACAGGGTTTGTTCATTGAATGATGACTTGGTTCTGTAGAGATTCGGTAACGTGTTTCAAGGTTTCTAGTGTCGAGCAAGTACATTTTTTTGATGGTGGCCCTCCCTCACCCCAGAGCGTAATTTTTTAGATCACCTGAACTCAAAAGACGGGAAGGCAGGAATGCGCTTCTGGCAGAGTTGTTTTGCATACGACAATCTCGTTGAGTGTGGGAGAGTAAAGTCTTGTAGGCTGGTCAGTTGCGAGCGAGCAGCTTGGCACTTTTGAAGACATCCTTTTTTCATGCTGCAATGCTGCAAAGTGCAAAGTAAGAGACCGACAAGCTCACAAGTGACAGTTGGAGCACAACAAAACGAGTCCAGCTTTCTTCTCTCAGATTGGCACTCCAATGCGCCAAGCAAGGTTGTGTATGAGCTTCTGTGCCCTGTGCTTGTAGAAGAATCCTGTGTGTGTTTTGGGAGTGACGGTGGGCACATGTTTGCGCCCGCCAGACCACCTTGACTAGACAGAAGCAGCATATGCAGCTGGGAACCTTTGACCACCTCTTTTTTGGATGCTGCAGAGTGCAAATAAAAGACTGACAAGCTCAACACAAGTCGCACTTGTTTGTGCTTTCCCTGGTGAAGAGCGTAGCACAACAAACGAGTATCGATTTCTTCTCTGGGATTGGTGTCTAGACCCGCCAGTCACGGTTGCCCATGAGCTACGATGCCCTGCACTGGCAGAAGATTCGGACGTGTGTTTGGGGCACGGGTTTATGCTGTCATCGCTTGAGACATACAATTCACACAATCTTGAGTCGATAGGTCCACACATTTTCCCGATTGCAGCTATTCACATGACAATCTTGTTAAGTGTGGGAGAGTAAAGTCTTGTACACTGGTCAGTTGCGAGCGAGCGGCTTGGCACTTTTGAAGACATCCTTTTTCATGCTGCAATGCTGCAAAGTGTAAAGTAAGAGACCGACAAGCTCACAAGTGACAGTTGGAGCACAACAAAACGAGTCCAGCTTTCTTCTCTCAGATTGGCTCTCAAACGCGCCAAGCAAGGTTGTGTATGAGCTTCTATGCCCTGTCCTTGTAAAAGAATCCTGTATGTGTTTTGGGAGTGACGGTGGGCACATGTTTGCGCCCGCCAGACCACCTTGACTAGACACATAAGCCTACGATGCCCTGCACTGGCAGAAGAATCCGACGTGTGTGTGGGCACGGGTTTATGCTGCCATCGCTTGAGACATACAATTTCACACAATCTTGAGTCGATAGGTCCACACGTTTTCCCGATTGCAGCTATTCACATGACAATCTTGTTAAGTGTGGGAGAGTAAAGTCTTGTACACTGCTCAGTTGCGAGCGAGCAGCTTGGCACTTTTGAAGACATCCTTTTTTCATGCTGCAATGCTGCAAAGTAAGAGACCGACAAGCTCACAAGTGACAGTTGGAGCACAACAAAACGAGTCCAGCTTTCTTCTCTCAGATTGGCACTCCAACGCACCGGAAACAGTTGGGTTGGCAGCTTGCAAGTTTAAGGATTGTTAAGCACACTTAATAGGTTCTTCTTAAGATGAGAATGTGCTTGGAACTAGGTGAGTAAATAAAAAGAGCATGATGTCTTAACTGAAGTCAGAGACTGGCATGGCAAATCAATCTCTTTTGGGACACTGGTGCAAGCTGAGTCTCAAACAAGCATTGGGGTATGCTGTCAAAAAGTTGAATGGCCACGTCTCCAATTCAAGGAGTCGTCCATTGGCACCAGCTGCAATACCATTTTCGTAAAGTTTCGTAGATGTTGCTTGCCTTCGATAGCCGTTTTACACAAGAGGTCATGTGGGCATGCATTCGGAGAAACTCAAGAGGGGGCGGGATGTCAAAGACACTGCAAAAGCGTAGGCAGATTGATGCCTTGAAATTCCGTCCAACGAACTTGAGGTGGAAACGAAGAAAGACAGAGACATGTCGGTGATGTCGATGATGTCGATGATGTCGACCCAACTCTACCTTCAGTGCTTCAACAGCCCTGCAGCTGGCACTTTGTGCAAACCTCGATATGCTCGAACAGTTGTAGGGCCGCTCTGTGTGGCGCCAGAGTCACCAGAGCACCTGAGTTGAACACGTCGGAAGCGGCGATGTGTTTTGTTCTTAGGGAAGACAGATTCAAATACAGCCAGAGTTGGGCTCTTTCGCATTCGCGCGACAGGGTTTGTTCATTGAATGATGACTTGGTTCTGTAGAGATTCGGTAACGTGTTTCAAGGTTTCTAGTGTCGAGCAAGTACATTTTTTTGATGGTGGCCCTCCCTCACCCCAGAGCGTAATTCTTTAGATCACCTGAACTCAAAAGACGGGAAGGCAGGAATGCGCTTCTGGCAGAGTTGTTTTGCATACGACAATCTCGTTGAGTGTGGGAGAGTAAAGTCTTGTAGGCTGGTCAGTTGCGAGCGAGCAGCTTGGCACTTTTGAAGACATCCTTTTTTCATGCTGCAATGCTGCAAAGTGCAAAGTAAGAGACCGACAAGCTCACAAGTGACAGTTGGAGCACAACAAAACGAGTCCAGCTTTCTTCTCTCAGATTGGCACTCCAACGCGCCAAGCAAGGTTGTGTATGAGCTTCTATGCCCTGTGCTTGTAAAAGAATCCTGTATGTGTTTTGGGAGTGACGGTGGGCACATGTTTGCGCCCGCCAGACCACCTTGACTAGACACAAGCAGCATACGCAGCTGGGAACCTTTGACCGCCTCTTTTTTCGATGCTGCAGAGTGCAAACAAAAGACTGACAAACTCAACACAAGTCGCACTTGTTTGTGCCTCCCTGGTGAAGAGCATAGCACAACAAACGAGTATCGATTTCTTCTCTGGGGACTGGGGTTGGTGTCTAGACCCGCCAGCCACGGTTGCCCATGAGCTACAATGCCCTGCACTGGCAGAAGATTCGGATGTGTGTTTGGGGCACGGGTTTATGCTGTCATCGCTTGAGACATACAATTCACGCAATCTTGAGTCGATAGGTCCACACATTTTCCCGATTGCAGCCATTCACATGACAATCTCGTTAAGTGTGGGAGAGTAAAGTCTTGTACACTGGTCAGTTGCGAGCGAGCAGCTTGGCACTTTTGAAGACATCCTTTTTCATGCTGCAATGCTGCAAAGTGTAAAGTAAGAGACCGACAAGCTCACAAGTGACAGTTGGAGCACAACAAAACGAGTCCAGCTTTCTTCTCTCAGATTGGCACTCCAACGCGCCAAGCAAGGTTGTGTATGAGCTTCTTTGCCCTGTGCTTGTAAAAGAATCCTGTATGTGTTTTGGGAGTGAAGGTGGGCACATGTTTGCGCCCGCCAGACCACCTTGACTAGACACATAAGCAGCAAAAGCAGCTGGGAACCTTTGACCACCTCATTTTTGGATGCTGCAGAGTGCAAATAAAAGACTGACAAGCTCAACACAAGTCGCACTTGTTTGTGCTTTCCCTGGTGAAGAGCGTAGCACAACAAACGAGTATCGATTCTTCTCTGGGATTGGTGTCTAGACCCGCCAGTCACGGTTGCCCATGAGCTACGATGCCCTGCGCTGGCAGAAGAATCGGACGTGTGTGTGGGCACGGGTTTCTGCTGTCATCGCTTGAGACATACAATTTCACACAATCTTGAGTCGATAGGTCCACACGTTTTCCCGATTGCAGCTATTCACATGACAATCTCGTTAAGTGTGGGAGAGTAAAGTCTTGTACACTGGTCAGTTGCGAGCGAGCAGCTTGGCACTTTTGAAGACATCCTTTTTCCATGCTGCAACGCTGCAAAGTGCAAAGTAAGAGACCGACAAGCTCACAAGTGACAGTTGGAGCACAAACAAAACGAGTCCAGCTTTCTTCTCTCAGATTGGCACTCCAACGCGCCGGAAACAGTTGGGGTGGCAGCTTGCAAGTTTAAGGATTGTTAAGCACACTTAATTGGTTCTTCTTAAGATGAGAATGTGCTTGGAACTAGGTGAGTAAATAAAAAGAGCATGATGTCTTAACTGAAGTCAGAGACTGGCATGGCAAATCAATCTCTTTTGGGACACTGGTGCAAGCTGAGTCTCAAACAAGCATTGGGGTATGCTGTCAAAAATTTGAATGGCCACGTCTCCAATTCAAGGAGTCGTCCATTGGCACCAGCTGCAATACCATTTTCGTAAAGTTTCGTAGATGTTGCTTGCCTTCGATAGCCGTTTTACACAAGAGGTCATGTGGGCATGCATTCGGAGAAACTCAAGAGGGGGCGGGATGTCAAAGACACTGCAAAAGCGTAGGCAGATTGATGCCTTGAAATTCCGTCCAACGAACTTGAGGTGGAAACGAAGAAAGACAGAGACATGTCGGTGATGTCGATGATGTCGATGATGTCGACCCAACTCTACCTTCAGTGCTTCAACAGCCCTGCTGCTGGCACTTTGTGCAGTAGCTAAGGGGTAAACCTCGATATGCTCGAACAGTTGTAGGGCCGCTCTGTGTGGCGCCAGAGTCACCAGAGCACCTGAGTTGAACACGTCGGAAGCGGCGATGTGTTTTGTTCTTAGGGAAGACAGATTCAAATACAGCCAGAGTTGGGCTCTTTCGCATTCGCGCGACAGGGTTTGTTCATTGAATGATGACTTGGTTCTGTAGAGATTCGGTAACGTGTTTCAAGGTTTCTAGTGTCGAGCAAGTACATTTTTTTGATGGTGGCCCTCCCTCACCCCAGAGCGTAATTTTTTAGATCACCTGAACTCAAAAGACGGGAAGGCAGGATCAACCAGAATGCGCGGCAGAGTTGTTTTTCAATTTTGTTGAAACCAGGCGGTTTCGCAGGGTGCGTGCCCAATCGGGGTCAAAACTCTGTTCTGAGCTGAAACCGTTGAAGTCCTGGCATGACAACACTTTATGTGGGAAAGTGACACTGGAGTCTCAGTCTGAAAGCAAAGCCATTTGCAAACTACATGGCTATCATGGTGTTACATGGGTATCATTACATGGTGTTTGATGCAAGCATGGTGTCATTACATGGTGTCATTACATGGCTATCATGGTGTTTGATCACTATTCCAAACCATCCGCTATCACGCCCGCTATCGCAGCCTTAGATCGGCTGCCATGCTCCGTTGCACCAAACCCGGAAACTTGTCCTGTCCAATGTGCGGTTTGGTGTTGTCCAGCGGCGAAATGCCTTGGCTTTGCTCTTGGAATCTGGCAGATCTGGCTTTGAAAGTTGAGACTCAGTAGACTCAGAGCCTGAAAATGCCTGTCACCGACGTAGATAATCGCAGGTAATCGTAGAGAATCGTAGACAATCGTAGATTCATTAGGCTACCAATTCCAGGATTTGTTTGCCGGGGAAAGGTGAGACATGGTGAGACCAATCTTAGGTTGACCATTTTTTGAAATTCACAGGCCGCGAAACTGAGCTGTTGTTTTTCCTGGACCTTTGACCGTCTCGGAACTGCACATAAATAGCGCAACATCGTTGCCACACCTGAAAAGGTGCGGCAATCACTGCCTTTGTCGCAAAGATAGGTGATGAGTAGCCACTGACAAGATTAGCACTCAAGTCACATTTATTTGACCCCTTCCAGTTGAAGAGTAAAAAACAACTCAACAGATTTGTACATTTTGTCTGGGATTGGCGCTCCGACACACCAAGCAAGATTGTGTGTGAGCATGCACAGGCAGAAGAATCCGACGTGTGTGTGGGGCATGGGTTTCTGCTGTCATCGCTTGAGACATACAATTTCACACAATCTCGAGTCGATAGGTCCATACGTTTTCCCGATTGCAGCCATTCACATGACAATCTCGTTAAGTGTGGGAGAGTAAAGTTTTGTACACTGGTCAGTTGCGAGGGAGCAGCTTGGCACTTTTGAAGACATCCTTTTTCATGCTGCAATGCTGCAAAGTGTAAAGTAAGAGACCGACAAGCTCACAAGTGACAGTTGGAGCACAACAAAACGAGTCCAGCTTTCTTCTCTCAGATTGGCACTCCGCGCCAAGCAAGGTTGTGTATGAGCTTCTATGCCCTGTGCTTGTAAAAGAATCATGTATGTGTTTTGGGAGTGGTGGGCACATGTTTGCGCCCGCCAGACCACCTTGACTAGACACATAAGCAGCATACGCAGCTGGGAACCTTTGACCACCTCTTTTTGGATGCTGCAGAGTGCAAATAAAAGACTGACAAGCTCAACACAAGTCGCACTTGTTTGTGCTTTCCCTGGTGAAGAGCGTAGCACAACAAACGAGTATCGATTCTTCTCTGGGATTGGTGTCTAGACCCGCCAGTCACGGTTGCCCATGAGCTACGATGCCCTGCGCTGGCAGAAGAATCCGACGTGTGTGTGGGCACGGGTTTCTGCTGTCATCGCTTGAGACATACAATTTCACACAATCTTGAGTCGATAGGTCCACACGTTTTCCCGATTGCAGCCATTCACATGACAATCTCGTCAAGTGTGGGAGAGTAAAGTTTTGTACACTGGTCAGTTGCGAGCGAGCAGCTTGGCACTTTTGAAGACATCCTTTTTCATGCTGCAATGCTGCAAAGTGTAAAGTAAGAGACCGACAAGCTCACAAGTGACAGTTGGAGCACAACAAAACGAGTCCAGCTTTCTTCTCTCAGATTGGCACTCCGCGCCAAGCAAGGTTGTGTATGAGCTTCTATGCCCTGTGCTTGTAAAAGAATCCTGTATGTGTTTTGGGAGTGACGGTGGGCACATGTTTGCACCCGCCAGACCACCTTGACTAGACACATAAGCAGCATACGCAGCTGGGAACCTTTGACCACCTCTTTTTTGGATGCTGCAGAGTGCAAATAAAAGACTGACAAGCTCAACACAAGTCGCACTTGTTTGTGCTTTCCCTGGTGAAGAGCGTAGCACATCAAACGAGTATCGATTTCCTCTCTGGGATTGGTGTCTAGACCTGCCAGTCACGGTGGCCCATGAGCTACGATGCCCTGCACTGGCAGAAGAATCCGACGTGTGTGTGGGCACGGGTTTCTGCTGTCATCGCTTGAGACATACAATTTCACACAATCTTGAGTCGATAGGTCCACACGTTTTCCCGATTGCAGCCATTCACATGACAATCTCGTTAAGTGTGGCAGAGTAAAGTTTTGTACACTGGTCAGTTGCGAGCGAGCAGCTTGGCACTTTTGAAGACATCCTTTCCGAATTGCAGCCGTTTGATTCCAGTGGATGAGTGGTTCTGCTGAAGCGGAAACAGTTGGGTTTGCGCTTTCTCTGGGATTGACAAGTACACAAACCCCGTGCTTGTAGAAGAATCCAGTGCATGTAGTGGCGGTGGTCACACATTTGCGCCCACCATACGACCACATGGGGTGCTTGTGAACTGTTTGTGCGATTGTGGTAGCATGTTGCCTTAGCCGAAGTTAGAGACTGGCATGGCAAAGCGGCTCTTTCGGGAAACTGATGCAAGCTGGGTCTACAACAGCCATTGAAGTATGTTGGCAGAAAGCCAGCTGGCAATGCTTCGAAAGGAGTCGTCGGTTCCCATTGGCTGCAACATCTCTTCTTCACCACGATTGATCGATGTGTTGCTTTCCTTGGATGTGCATGTTGTGCAGAAGGTCATGTGGGCAGGCATACACAGGGACTGGAGAGGGTGCAGGACGCTTTCAAACAACCAAAAACTATGCCTGGAGTGCTTCAACAGCCGTGCAACTGGCACTTTGTACAGGAGAACGCAGGGATCGAGCCTCACAGGCTCGGAAAGTAGTTGCGCAAATCAAAGAGCGCGTTGTTTTACCGGAAGTGAGAAACTAGCATGGCAAAGCAAGCATTTTCGGACAACCCTATTCGCAGGGAGTCTGGGGTTTGCGCTTCGTCAGAAGGACTCGGGAGGATCCGTTGCAAGGGCTTTGCGCAGGCACCGTGTCCAGTAAGTAGACCAACAGGTAGAGTCCATATCATCGGACATCAGTCTCGTCTTCACCGGACATCTATCCAATCAACACGTATCTCAGAGCTTGATGGTGTGCAGAGCGGCGTCAAAGAATCTGTAAGACACTAGGTGGATAAAAGATGCAGATGGACGCCTCGATGCAGCCTGCATGTGACCTGACTTGGAAGCGGAGAAAGACAGAGAAATGTTGACAACTCCACTGCTAGTGCATCAACAGCCCTGCAGTTGGCACTTGGTGTAGTAGAAGCAAAGGGGTCGAGCCTCATATGTTTGGAAAGTACTTGGGTGTATCATGAGAGCCTAATCCAAGCATGCCAGAGAATTTGGCCAAAGTCTGTCTTTACTGAAGGCAAAAGCTGGCATGGCAAGTGGTCATTGTGTCCATGCTTGAGATAGCTTCAGCAGCGGCAACTGTAGAAGGCAAGGTGTGGAGTGTGGAGTAACAGGTGCAATGAATTCGACTATTTCCCCAATAGCGCAACAATACATAACGAGCGATTGTGGCTATCCCGCCAACATTTTCTCTTGGCTGAAGTGATGAAACCTCGTCCAGTACAAACATATCAAAGTGTTGCAAAGGATTCCTTGAGCCTGAGAAATGTGCTTCTGTCGAGTTTGACCCGACTAGTTAATGCATTTTCCACATCTTGAAGCCTGGTAGAAATTGTGCCGGTGGAAGAGTAGTTGATATACTAATATAACTAATGTACTTAAAGATATGAGTCAGTCCTGAGATTAGTCCGAAACCCGAAACCAGTGGCAGCAGTGTCTCGCTTGCAATTTTGAGCGCACGTGGTTGATGCTTCCGACTATGATGAGAATGGAGGCAGATTTTTATCCTTCACTCCCCCTGTTTTGCACACATGATTTTTGGCAAGCATCAGAGACATATTAGATTGGAAGGTCGCATGACCCCTGATCAGTCCGTGGCTGCAGATTTCCTCGGACCAATATACTTGAAGAGATTAGTCTTTAGTCAGTCCTGAGATTGGTCCGAATCCAGTGGCAGCAGTGTCTCGCTTGCAATTTTGAGCGCACGTGGTTGATGCTTCCGACTATGATGAGAATGGAGGCAGATTTTTATCCTTCACTCCCCCTGTTTTGCACACATGATTTTTGGCAAGCATCAGAGACATATTAGATTGGAAGGTCGCATGACCCCTGATCAGTCCGTGGCTGCAGATTTCCTCGGACAGCCACAACATGCAGAAGGTTTTCTCGGCAGGTATACATTCTCAGGAATTCCATGGTACGCGGGGGGTTTTCAACGGTATTGTTTTTACAGTTGCGTTCATGTGAACTGACTTGGAAGCGAAAAAACAGAGACAAATGACAGCTATTCCTTCCAGTTGAAGAGTACAAGACATATCCAAAAATCCATGCATCTTCTCTTGCATTGACACAATATTGTCGGAAAGCCAGCTGGCAATACTTCGAAAGGAGGCGTTGGTTGTCATTGGCTACAACATCTCTTCTTCACCACGATTGATCGATGTGTTGCTTTCCTTGGATGTGCATGTTGTGCAGAAGGTCATGTGGGCAGGCATACGCAGGGACTGGAGAGCGTGCAGGACGCTTCAAACAACCGCGAGAAAGCAGGTAGATTGATGCTTGGAATCTTAGAAATTGGTTCCAGCAAGCTTGACTTGGAAACATTGGAAACATTGGAAACTGTGCCTGGAGTGCTTCAACAGCCGTGCTACTGGCACTTTGTACAGGAGAACGCAGGGATCGAGCCTCACGGGCTTGGAAAGTAGTTGGGCAAATCAAAGAGCGCGTTGTTTTACCTGAAGTCAGAAACTGGGACGGCAAAGGAAGCTGTTGCGGGAAACTGACGCAATGTTGTCAGAAAGCCAGCTGGCAATGCTTCGAAAGGAGGCGTTGGTTGTCATTGGCTTCAACATCTCTTCTTCACCACGATTGATCGATGTGTTGCTTTCCTTGGATGTGCATGTTGTGCAGAAGGTCATGTGGGCAGGCATACACAGGGACTGGAGAGCGTGCAGGACGCTTTCAAACAACCGCAAGAAAAAAGGTAGATTGGTTCTTAGAAGTTGGTTCCAGCAAGCCTGACTTGAAAACATTGGAAACATTGGAAACTGTGCCTGCAGTGCTTCAACAGCCGTGCTGGCATTTTGTGCAGGAGAACGCAGGGATCGAGCCTCACGGGCTTGGAAAGTAGTTGGGCAAATCAAAGAGCGCGTGAAGTCAGAAACTGGCACGGCAAAGGAAGCTGTTGCGGGAAACTGACGCAATGTTGTCAGAAAGCCAGCTGGCAATGCTTGGAAAGGAGGCGTTGGTTGCCTTTGGCTGCAACATCTCTTCTTCACCACGATTGATCGATGTTGCTTTCCTTGGATGTGCGTGTTGTGCAGAAGGTCATGTGGGCAGGCATACACAGGGACTGCAGAGCGTGCAAGTGATGCTTAGAAGTTGGTTCCAGCAAGCTTGACTTGGAAACATTGGAAACATTGGAAACTGTGCCTGTAGTGCTTCAACAGCCGTGCAGCTGGCACTTTGCACAGGAGGATGCAGTGATCGAGCCTCACAGGCTTGGAAAGTAGTTGGGCGGATCGAAGAGCGCGTTGCTTTACCTGAAGTCAGAAACTGGCATGGCAAAGGAAGCTGTTGCGGAAAACTGACGCAATGTTGTCACAAAGCCAGCTGGCAATGCTTCGAAAGGAGGCGTTGGTTGTCATTGGCTTCAACATCTCTTCTTCACCACGATTGATCGATGTGTTGCTTTCCTTGGATGTGCATGTTGTGCAGAAGGTCATGTGGGCAGGACGCTTTCAAACAACCGCAAGAAAGCAGATAGATTGATGCTTAGAAGTTGGTTCCAGCAAGCTTGACTTGGAAACATTGGAAACATTGGAAACTGTGCCTGTAGTGCTTCAACAGCTGTGCAACTGGCACTTTGTACAGGAGAACACAGGGATCGAGCCTCATGGGCTTGGAAAGCAGTTGGGCAAATCAAAGAGCGCGTTGTTTTACCTGAAGTCAGAAACTGGCATGGCAAAGCAAGCATTTTCGGACAACCCTATTCGCAGGGAGTCTGGGGTTTGCGTTTCGTCAAACGGACTCGGGAGGATCCGTTGCATAGGCCATGCTGCAAGGGCTTTGCGCAGGCACCGTGTCCAGTAAGTAGACCAACAGGTAGAGTCCATATCATCGGACATCAATCTCGTCTTCACCGGAAATCTATCCAGGCAACAGTGCAGAGCGGCGTCAAAGAATCTGTAAGACACTAGGTGGATAAAAGATGCAGATGGACGCCTCGATGCAGCCTGCATGTGACCTGACTTGGAAGCGGAGAAAGACAGAGAAATGTTGACAACTCCACTGCTAGTGCATCAACAGCCCTGGAATTGGCACTTGGTGTAGTAGAAGCAAAGGGGTCGAGCCTCATATGTTTGGAAAGTACTTGGGTCTATCATGAGAGCCCAATCAAGCATGCCAGAGAATTTGGCCAAAGTCTGTCTTTACTGAGGGCAAAAGCTGGCATGGCAAGTGGTCATTGTGTCCATGCTTGAGATAGCTTCAGCAGCGGCAACTGTAGAAGGCAAGGTGTGGAGTGTGGAGTAACAGGTGCAATGAATTCGACTATTTCCCCAATAGCGCAACAATACATAACGAGCGATTGTGGCTATCCCGCCAACATTTTCTCTTGGCTGAAGTGATGAAACCTCGTCCAGTACAAACATATCAAAGTGTTGCAAAGGATTCCTTGAGCCTGAGAAATGTGCTTCTGTCGAGTTTGACCCGACTAGTTATTGCATTTTCCACATCTTGAAGCCTGGTAGAAATTGTGCCGGTGGAAGAGTAGTTGATAAATACCAATATACTTGCAGATATTAGTCATTAGTCAGTCCTGAGATTGGTCCGAAACCAGTGGCAGCAGTGTCTCACTTGCAATTTTGAGCGCACGTGGTTGATGCTTCCGACTATGATGAGAATGGAGGCAGATTTTTATCCTTCACTCCCCCTGTTTTGCGCACATGATTTTTGGCAAGCATCAGAGACATATTAGATTGGAAGGTCGCATGACCCCTGATCAGTCCATGGCTGCAGATTTCCTCGGACAGCCACGTCATGCAGAAGGTTTTCTCGGCAGGTATACATTCTCAGGAATTCCATGGTATGCGGGAGGTTTTCAACGGTATTGTTTTTACAGTTGCGTTCATGTGAACTGACTTGGAAGCGAAAAAACAGAGACACATGACAGCTATTCCTTCCAGTTGAAGAGTACAAAACATATTCAAAAATCCATACATCTTCTCTTGCATTGGCGCAATATTGTCGGAAGGCCAGCTGGCAATGCTTCGAAGCGAATCGTCGGTTCCCATTAGCTGGAACATCTCTTCTTCACTACGATTGATTGATGTTGCTTTCCTTGGATGTGCATGTTGTGCAGAAGGTCATGTGGGCAGGCCGCTTTCAAACAACCGCAAGAAAGCAGATAGATTTATGCTTAGAAGTTGGTTCCAGCAAGCTTGACTTGGAAACATTGGAAACATTGGAAACTGTGCCTGGGGTGCTTCAACAGCTGTGCAACTGGCACTTTGTACAGGAGAACGCAGGGATCGAGCCTCACGGGCTTGGAAAGTAGTTGGGCAAATCAAAGAGCCCGTTGTTTTACCTGAAGTCAGAAACTGGCATGGCAAAGCAAGCATTTTCGGACAACCCTATTCGCAGGGAGTCTGGGGTTTGCGTTTCGTCAAACGGACTCGGGAGGATCCGTTGCATAGGCCATGCTGCAAGGGCTTTGCGCAGGCACCGTGTCCAGTAAGTAGACCAACAGGTAGAGTCCATATCATCGGACATCAATCTCGTCTTCACCGGAAATCTATCCAGGCAACAGGTATCTCAGAGCTTGATGGTGTGCAGAGCGGCGTCAAAGAATCTGTAAGACACTAGGTGGATAAAAGATGCAGATGGACGCCTCGATGCAGCCTGCATGTGACCTGACTTGGAAGCGGAGAAAGACAGAGAAATGTTGACAACTCCACTGCTAGTGCATCAACAGCCCTGGAATTGGCACTTGGTGTAGTAGAAGCAAAGGGGTCGAGCCTCATATGTTTGGAAAGTACTTGGGTCTATCATGAGAGCCCAATCCAAGCATGCCAGAGAATTTGGCCAAAGTCTGTCTTTACTGAGGGCAAAAGCTGGCATGGCAAGTGGTCATTGTGTCCATGCTTGAGATAGCTTCAGCAGCGGCAACTGTAGAAGGCAAGGTGTGGAGTGTGGAGTAACAGGTGCAATGAATTCGACTATTTCCCCAATAGCGCAACAATACATAACGAGCGATTGTGGCTATCCCGCCAACATTTTCTCTTGGCTGAAGTGATGAAACCTCGTCCAGTACAAACATATCAAAGTGTTGCAAAGGATTCCTTGAGCCTGAGAAATGTGCTTCTGTCGAGTTTGACCCGACTAGTTAATGCATTTTCCACATCTTGAAGCCTGGTAGAAATTGTGCCGGTGGAAGAGTAGTTGATGATATACTATACCAATATACTTGAAGAGATTCGTCATTAGTCAGTCCTGAGATTGGCCCGAAACCAGCGGGAGCAGTGTCTCACTTGCAATTCTGAGCGCACGTGGTTGATGCTTCCGACTATGATGAGAATGGAGGCAGATTTTTATCCTTCACTCCCCCTGTTTTGCGCACATGATTTTTGGCAAGCATCAGAGACATATTAGATTGGAAGGTCGCATGACCCCTGATCAGTCCGTGGCTGCAGATTTCCTCGGACCAATATACTTGAAGAGATTAGTCTTTAGTCAGTCCTGAGATTGGTCCGAATCCAGTGGCAGCAGTGTCTCACTTGCAATTTTGAGCGCACGTGGTTGATGCTTCCGACTATGATGAGAATGGAGGCAGATTTTTATCCTTCACTCCCCCTGTTTTGCGCACATGATTTTTGGCAAGCATCAGAGACATATTAGATTGGAAGGTCGCATGACCCCTGATCAGTCCGTGGCTGCAGATTTCCTCGGACCAATATACTTGAAGAGATTAGTCATTAGTCAGTCCTGAGATTGGTCCGAATCCAGTGTCAGCAGTGTCTCACTTGCAATTTTGAGCGCACGTGGTTGATGCTTCCGACTATGATGAGAATGGAGGCAGAATTTTATCCTTCACTCCCCCTGTTTTGCGCACATGATTTTTGGCAAGCATCAGAGACATATTAGATTGGAAGGTCGCATGACCCCTGATCAGTCCATGGCTGCAGATTTCCTCGGACAGCCACGTCATGCAGAAGGTTTTCTCGGCAGATATATATTCTTAGGAATTCCATGGTATGCGGGAGGTTTTCAACGGTATTGTTTTTACAGTTGCGTTCATGTGAACTGACTTGAAAGCGAAAAAAACGAGACACATGACAGCTATTCCTTCCAGTTGAAGAGTACAAAACATATCCAAAAATCCATACATCTTCTCTTGCATTGGCGCAATATTGTCGGAAGGCCAGCTGGCAATGCTTCGAAACGAATCGTCGGTTCCCATTAGCTGCAACATCTCTTCTTCACCACGATTCATCGATGTTGCTTTCCTTGGATGTGCATGTTGTGCAGAAGGTCATGTGGGCAGGCATACACATGGACTGGAGAGCGAGCAGGACGCTTTCAAACAACAGCAAGAACGCAGGTAGATTGATGCTTAGAAGTTGGTTCCAGCAAGCTTGACTTGGAAACATTGGAAACATTGGAAACTGTGCCTGGAGTGCTTCAACAGCCGTGCAACTGGCACTTTGTACAGGAGAACGCAGGGATCGAGCCTCACAGGCTTGGAAAGTAGTTGGGCAAATCGAAGAGCGCGTTGCTTTACCTGAAGTCAGAAACTGGCATGGCAAAGGAAGCTTTTGCGGAAAACTGACGCAATGTTGTCACAAAGCCAGCTGGCAATGCTTCGGAAGGAGGCGTTGGTTGTCATTGGCTTCAACATCTCTTCTTCACCACGATTGATCGATGTGTTGGTTTCCTTGGATGTGCATGTTGTGCTGTAGGTCATGTGGGCAGGCACATAGGGACTGGAGAGCGTGCAGGACGCTTTCAAACAACCGCAAGAAAGCAGGTAGATTGATGCTTAGAAATTGGTTCCGGCAAGCTCGACTTGGAAACATTGGAAACATTGGAAACTGTGCCTGGAGTGCTTCAACAGCCGTGCAACTGGCACTTTGTACAGGAGAACGCAGGGATCGAGCCTCACGGGCTTGGAAAGTAGTTGGGCAAATCAAAGAGCGCGTTGTTTTACCTGAAGTCAGAAAGTGGCATGGCAAAGGAAGCTGTTGCGGAAAACTGACGCAATGTTGTCAGAAAGCCAGCTGGCAATGCTTCGAAAGGAGGCGTTGGTTGTCATTGGCTGCAACATCTCTTCTTCACCACGATTGATCGATGTGTTGCTTTCCTTGGATGTGCATGTTGTGCAGAAGGTCATGTGGGCAGGCACACAGGGACTGGAGAGCGTGCAGGACGCTTTCAAACAACTGCAAGAAAGCAGGTAGATTGATGCTTAGAAATTGTTTCCGGCAAGCTTGACTTGGAAACATTGGAAACATTGGAAACTGTGCCTGGAGTGCTTCAACAGGGATCCAGCCTCACGGGGTTGGAAAGCAGTTGGGCAAATCAAAGAGCGCGTTGTTTTACCTGAAGTCAGAAAGTGGCATGGCAAAGGAAGCTGTTGCGGAAAACTGACGCAATGTTGTCAGAAAGCCAGCTGGCAATGCTTCGAAAGGAGGCGTTGGTTACCATTGGCTGCAACATCTCTTCTTCACAACGATTGATCGATGTTGCTTTCCTTGGATGTGCATGTTGTGCAGAAGGTCATGTGGGCAGGCACACAGGGACTGGAGAGCGTGCAGGACGCTTTCAAACAACAGCAAGAAAGCAGGTAGACTGATGCTTAGAAGTTGGTTCCAGCAAGTCAGGGGACCAAGCAGATTTTCCGGCAGAAGAAGATGCCAAGCCGCTTTATAGAAGTGTCGTCATTTGTGAGGATGTCACTTCAATATTCTACAGTACAAAGAGGATTTGTTTATGATCTTTTCTTGGCAGTACTGAATCAAATTGCAACGGATCACCCTGACATTGGCACCTCAATGCTGTCAGGTTCCTCAGCGGCCGTCCCTTAATGATCCCAAGATTTTGCCACAGAGATCAGAACGCTCGAAGAAGAAAGGGGAGCCCAGTGGGCTGAAGCCGCAGAGAGCTTCAAGAATTTGGAGCATCGAAGGTGACGCAACGTTTACATGATTTTACATGAAGTGCCTGGATGTCTCTTGCAGTTCTAACTTCCGGACCAAAGTGACCAAAGTCCCGCATTTTGTGCTGAAAGAGCATGCAGCTGTGATGCAGGTGCAATGCAGGTGATGAGGAATCCTCCAGCGATGCGTGGAAAATTGCGGAGGCGCCAAGGAATAAACTTCGCTTTAACGACCTCAGAGGCCTGCTGGGACCTGTTCCCTCGCGACTGGGCAGCAAGTGCGCTTCCATGCGGCTCCCCCGTTGCTTGCAGAAGGGTGTGGGCTGGTTTTGACAGAAATGTTTCGATTTGGATTGAGATATGATGTAGTTTTGGTCATGTTACTATGTTGAGCTGTACCGTGAATTGGAGTTGTGCTTTTGCTTTCCAATACCAAGGCCTCATCGTTCACATCCGCAAGATGGCTTTATTGCGGGAAAAAAATGAGCAACGTCTTTGACAGTGCTCGGAGGGTTAGGGGCTGTTTTTGAGCTGCTTGGAGCACTTGGGATAAAGATGTCTGATTTTCCCACAATATATAGACATATATATATATATAATATATATATATATGTATATATACATATTCTTAATACATATATATATATATATTATACATATATATATATATTCCATTCATTAAAGTGGATGATGATAGAAAGAAATTGGGGAATACTCATGATGTCATGGTGGCGACGCCACCAGGATGAAATATTGTGATACACCCCAAGATCTTCTAACGCGCATGTCTCCTGTTGAGATGGCTGCCGCTATTCATGCTTTCATCTGTGCCAAAGGTTGCTAAGGACTGTCTTGTCAGCCCACAGTCTGCAGCATTTGCGTCATTTGCTTCAAACGCACATGCGTGATACCGTAATGCACGCCTCAAATGAACAGCCCACGCAGCAGTTGGGACGCACTAACCGCAGAGCTTTTCCAGAACAAAAAAGACATCGGTCAGGTCCGGGAACCGGGCGTTTCTCGCTGGGTGGATGGCCACGAATTGGCAGGATTGTCCGTGACGAGGCAAGTCTACCCCGGATGTTGTATAAAAAAATCAACTCATGTTGTTTGGATGCTTGTTTGGTCCGAGAATGGGATATGGAGCTAGTAAATGGGTGTTATCACGTACCATGTTTCAACCCAGGATGCTGAATGGGAGCCCAGAAAGACGCGTTTCAACATCGCGTCACGCCAGGTCGCAATGCATGTCGGAGTCTCAGGGGCGCAGCATTCGCGGTTTCGACAGGTGGGATTTCACAAACGAACATGTGGAGGTTTCCTAAGTCATGGGGGTATCCCAAATCATCCCAGTCATTGGGCAATTTTGGCCTAGCTTAACCCATGGTGACTTGGGGATCCGCCATTTTAAGAAACCCTGATAAGGATTGCAACAAAGAATGGGGTGGCGGTTTCAACTCATGTTTACGATAGTTTACCTTCATTGGAGCTGTCCTTTTCGAATCAGGTACTTAAGGTTCTGGGCTAAGCACCATTGCTTCTCCCAAATATTGTAGATATACAATGAGATACTGCGATTCCATTGGGTTCCCGAATTACTACTGGGAGGAAACTCATGGTTATAAGTTATAACTAAGGGATACATTACAGTAGAAATTCCACTGAGTAGATATTCCACTAAGAGCTTTTCTTCCATGCTTTTCAGGTTCCTGATATCCCATTCACCACCAGGTGGCCGGGCCGCGAAGTACGCTTGGATCCGCTGCTGACAGAAAGGACGACTGTGGGAGTTCCTACTGGGAGGATCATCCCACGGATCATAAGTGGTTATGGTTCCCATGGTTAGCTCGCGAATTTATAGATGGGATAACCCACTTAGGGAACTTACTTACTAGGGTTACTAAGCAGTTGGTAAGTGGGATGAGGTATTTCTACGTATCACAACAATATGGGTTTGTCTGAAAAAATAGCGGAAACCCCTAGTGCCAACGCAACTAGTCATCATTTTCCCTATTCTTTGACGGCCGCAACTTGGGAATAAATGCCACATTTTCAGACACACACATGTACTTATGGTATGTTGTGGTTATCTGATATGTGTGTGTTATATATGTAATATATATATATATATCGCTTCGTGACGAGAACCGCCCGCACCCAGGGAATTTGACAGAGAGGAGAGCTTGGCCCAACCAAAAGCTGACTGGGGTCAAACTCGGCCGTCCTTGGCCATAAGTTGGGCCGAACAGGAGCCCACTTGGGCCCGACTTGGGGCGTAACTTCCGCCGAGCTCAGACCAGTTGGCTCCAACTTGGGCCCAACTGGGGTCCTGTGTGGGGCATCTGGCGCCGAAGTTGTGCCCAAGACAAGCCCAATGTGGGCAACACGGCATCGCACGGGTGTCTGCTCTGTCAAAAGTGGGTTGAAACTGACAGATCGGTCCATTCGTGTCATTCGCTGCTAAACAAACTACCATGCCTCGGCACCTTCGGTGCGGGCGGATTTTTTATTGTACCACAATATTCTATAATATCCCTATTTAATCAAATCCGATTTTTAAATTAACCTCCAGTTATTCCCATTAAATTCTTTGGAAAATCTCCAAGAAACTCGATTGCATCCCAGGATGCAGCTGGAGGATGCAACTGGGCAGAAAAGTTCTCGGAAATGGGACCTGACTATTTGGGGTATGCTTTATACAACCCGTTTATGGTGATTATATGTAAATATATCTAGAGTGGTACGCCACCAGGTCCCCAAAAATACATGGTTTTAAGCGTTTTTTTGACTATTTTTTGTTTTTTTTCATCTTTTGATCATATATGAAAGATCAAAGTTCTTGGGAGATGTACTGTTTTTGGTTTGTGAATCCTTAGCTCTATTCTGGATTGCTTGCTTTTTTGTAGCTCTATTTTTTTTTTGATAGGTGGTCTTAGTGCATGAATGGCAAACTTCTTTCTTTGCCCAACAACATTTTGAAACATAGAGATTCATTGTGCCAGTTGGTACTTCATGTATATATTCATGTATAGGTACTACCTAGGTACACAGCTATTGCAAAGACAGTATATATATACATATACATAGCACTTTGTATTTACATTGGTGGTTTTTGATATTGGACTGCCAGGTCGCCATTTGGTTGACATCATAGTTCCAGTGGAACTCTTTTAGCAAAGAAAAGTGCAAATTCCAATCTATTCTCCCTCCTCAAGTAGTTACATTTTTTGTTTTTTGCATACTTCATGGTAACTTGCTGCATCAATGAAAAGCAAGGCAGCCATTCTATAGATACAGTTGTTTGGTAAGGTTGCTTAGGTGTTTCCTTTACTTGGTCTTGTGCAATTTAAGTTACCATGATGAACTTAAACTAACAAAGTTTAAGTTCTGCCCATAGCCATGAGTAAATTTATGGTAATAAAAATCCGCCCACACCGCTTTGGCGGTGAAGGCGTGCTTATTGGGGGGCAACAGCAACACTAAATGCTCAATGACATTTGTTAATATAGCAGTCGCTATATCAGCTTTAGCTGGGGGGGGCCAAAAACGGTTTCGCACCGAGACCAGAATACGGTGGTGGTTCGACATTTTTCGATGATTTTTGGGTGTCTGAGCGCAAGAGGGTATTGAAATGGAATTTTGGGTCATTTTGGTAGCTTTCCGGCAATGGAAAAACGGCCAAAAATGAAAAAAACATTGTACATAGCAAGATTTTGCAGGGTTTTTGGA
This sequence comes from Cladocopium goreaui, assembly GCA_947184155.2. NCBI lineage: Eukaryota > Dinophyceae > Suessiales > Symbiodiniaceae > Cladocopium > Cladocopium goreaui. Next base: position 8,396 of record CAMXCT020003702.1, on the reverse strand, counting down.
TGCCAGAGCATTGAAAACACTGCAAAAACAAGTGTTTTGGACTGACGTTATAGCAAAAAACGTGTAAATTACCGTATGCTTGACTGGAAACATTACAAAAACACTGTCAAAAGCAATGTTTTGGAAGGATTTACTGCCTTTATGGCAAAAAACGTGTAAATTACCGTCTGTTTGACTGGAAACATTGGAAAAACACTGTCAAAAACAATGTTTTGGAAGGATTTCTTATATATATGTTGGAGTTGGCTACCGGCATTGGCACATGGAAAAATTGAAGAAAACACTGTAAATAGCGGTATTTTCAACGGTTGGGGAGATAAGGGAATTGGAAGCATTGTCGAACATGATGTTTTCGACCGGTTTTATGGCGACAGAAGTGTAAAGTACCGTGCTTTGAAGGAAACCATTGCAAAAACATGGAAACACATTCAAAGAACACGGGATTTGGGGGACTATCTAGGCGTCGTTGTCTAGCTATTTGAAATTCCGCAGCTTGGAGAGCCTCCAAGGGAGGGAAAAGTGAAAATTCCATAGCTTGGGAAGCTGTCACGGCGGGGAAAAGTGAAAATTCCCTAGCTTGGGAAGCCCCCACGGGGGGGAAAAGTGAAAATTCCCTAGCTTGGGGAGCCCCCACGGGGGGGAAAAGTGAAAATTCCCTAGCTTGGGGAGCCCCCACGGGGGGAAAAGTGAAAATTCCCTAGCTTGGGGAGCCCCCACGGGGGGGAAAAGTGAAAATTCCCTAGCTTGGGGAGCCCCCACGGGGGGGAAAAGTGAAAATTCCCTAGCTTGGGGAGCCCCCACGGGGGGGGAAAGTGAAAATTCTTAGCTTGGGGAGCCCCCACGGGGGAAAACCACCCTTAGCCCCTCTCACGGACCGAAATAAACCTGCGGTGTGGGCGGCCACCCCACGCGAAGCGGGGTGAATATCATAAAGCACAGCCAAGCAATTATGGTAACAGGATACCTGGATTAGATATGCAATGGCATAGCAAATTACTGTGAAATATACAGGAAAAATATATTTTTGGAGAAAGTGTAGATTGGAGCTGTTCCTGCAATGTGCCAACTCTTATGAACAAAATCAGTTGCAACCCTGGAAGAATACCATTGCATATGCAGGAGAAATGTAGAACACTTGTGCCTGTAAGGGCATAGGTGACTTATATGCCACCCATTTTCCAATCTACTGTCCCTCCTCTAGTAGTTGCATTTCTTTTGTATACTTCATGGTAACTTGCTGCATCAATGAAAATGGTAACTTGCTGCATCAATGAAAAGCAAGGCAGCCATTCTATAGATACAGTTGTTTGGTAAGGTTGCTTAAGTGTTTCCTTTACTTGGTCTTGTGCCCTTCTGGTTACCATAGTGAACGTATACTGACATAGCTTAAGTTTTACCCACAGCCATGAGTACATTTATGGTAATAAAATGTCTGCCTTTATATTTGCAGTGACACAGCAAATTATTCAGACTTCTTAAATCCTTTAGGATGCCGTTTTTGGCATTTTTTTACGATTTCAATATGATTCTTTTATGATTTGCAGATATATTTTTTTATGGATGGGAAAATGACTTATGGTTTTTTTTAAGGTTTTGAATACGATTTTTTTATGGCTGGGAAAATGACTTATGTTTTTTTATGGTTTTGAATGCGATTTTTGATTTTAATCGATTTTGGTAGAGTTTCACTTTCCCAGGAGCCTTTCCACCACCAGAACCTAATTTGGAGCCAAAATCGTAAAAAAAATCGTAAATGCAACCAAGGTCCCATGAACCTGGTTTTTAGCCAAAAACTCGAGAAATTTACGATTTGTTTACGTTTTTTTTACGATTTTCGTAGGGAACCGTACCAAAATCGTAAAAAAAACGTAAAACAAACGTAAATGCCACCAAGGTCCCTAGAATCGTTTTTTTAGCCAAAAACTCGAGAAATTTACGATTTTGGTACGATTTTGGCCAACACCATTTCCAAACCCATAAAAAAATCGTAAAAAAAATATCCAAATCCATAAAAAACATATCCAAAGCCATAAAAAAATCATATCCAAAACCATAAACAAAAGCATAAGTGATTTTTCCAGTCGCACCCAAACCATTTAAAAAAACATAACCACAATTTGAACCCATAAAAAAACATAAATGGAAATCGTATCCAAATCTTAAATAAATCATAGAAAAATAGTTTGAAAACCCTTCATCCTAGAGACTTAGGAACTCTGAAGCAAATTACCATGTAATATGCAGGTAAAAACGCCTTTTTTGAAGCAAGGGGGAAATGGAAGTGCCCCTGGAATTTGCCAACTCTTGTGATCAATCAATATTTTAAGCAAAGATCTTTTATTGCATTGAAACCTGGAAGAATACCATTGCATATGCAGGAGAAATGTAGAACACTTGTGCCTGTAAGGGCATAGGTGACTTGTATGCCACCCATTTTCCAATCTACTGTCCCTCCTCTAGTAGTTGCATTTTTTTTGTATACTTCATGGTAACTTGCTGCATCAATGAAAATGGTAACTTGCTGCATCAATGAAAAGCAAGGCAGCCATTCTATAGATACAGTTGTTTGGCAAGGTTGCTTAAGTGTTTCCTTTACTTGGTCTTGTGCCCTTCTGGTTACCATGGTGGACTTATACTGACATAGCTTAAGTTTTTCTCCACAGCCATGAGTACATTTATGGTAATAAAAAGATCATAAAAGCTCAGCCAAGCAATTATGGTAACAGGATACCTGGATTAGATATGCAGTGGCATAGAAAATTACTGTGAAATATACATGAAAAATTTTGGAGAAAGTGTAAGTTGGAGCTGTCCTTGCCATGTGCCAACTCTTATGAGCAAAGTCAGTTGCAACCAAAGAGTCTTTATTGCAATCAATCCTGGAAGAATTCCATTACATATGCACAGTACATGCAGAAAATATGTGTACGTATTGGTATGTGCTACTTTTGTACCATCCATATCATAGATGCATACAGTAGTGCTACCAGGAAAAATGCAAGTCCATCAATGTATATGGGAGGGCTATATATAGGAGGTCTAGGAGAGGGGGGGGGGCTCGTTTTTTTTTCCTTTCGTTTTGTCCTTTGCCACCTCTCCCCTAAGGGAAGCCATATATGTATACACACACACACTATGTTTGTTTTTCCTCCTTCCTTTTCCCTGGAGACCTTCATGACTCTCTGGACATTCTTTGGCAACCTCTGAGGAAGTCTGACAATCTGTGTGGATCTCTAGCAGTACCATCACAGGTATATGAACATAAAGGATTAAACATGATGTAGCAAAAACACTGCATTTTTAGAAACGTGGAAAATGGGGACCTGACAGCGTACCTTTCTGAATATATATATATATATAAGTATCAGAGAATCATAGATGGAGCCGAATAAAACAAATATATATGTTCCAGGTTCGGGGACCCCCCCTCCCCCCCCATGGTCATGGTTCCCCTCTCCCCCCTGTGGATGTGGGAGTTGGGTGGGTCCTGTAGGTAGTTGGGTCCTGTAGGTAGTTGGGTCCTGTAGGTAGTAATGTGAGTAAAATTTATGTATGTATGTATGGTATGGTATAGTATGGTATAGTATGGTATAGTATGGTATAGTATGGTATAGTATGGATGTATCTATGTATCTATGTATCTATATGTATGCATGCATGAATGCATGTAATTAATGCATGTAATTCATGTATGTAATTTTTGTATGTAATTGTTGTATGTAATTTGTGCATGTAATGTATGTATGTATGTATCTATCTACCTATCTATCTATCTATCTACCTATCTATCTATCTATCTGTATGTATCTATCTATCTATCTATCTATGTACCTATGTATCTATGTATCTATGCATCTATGCATCTATGCATCTATGTGTGTATGCATCTATGTATGTATGTATGTATGTTAGTTATGTATGTTATGTATGTTATGTATGTTATGTATGTTAATTATGTTATGTATGTTATGTATCTTATGTGTGTTATGTATGTATGTATTTATGTATGTTATGTATGTTATGTATGTTATGTATGTTATGTATGTTATGTTATGTTATGTTATGTTATGTTATGTTATGTATGTAATGTAATGTAATGTTATGTTATGTTATGTTACGTTATGTTATGTAATGTATGTATGTATGTATGTATGTATGTATGAATTTATGTATGTATGTACGTAATGTACGTAATGTATGTAATGTATGTAATGTATGTAATGTATGTAATGTATGTAATGTATGTAATGTATGTATTGTATGTAATGTATGTAATGTATGTAATGTATGTAATGTATGCATGTATGTAATGTATGTAATGTATGTATGTATGTATGTATGTATGTATGTATGTATGTATGTATGTATGTATGTATGTATGTATGTATGTAATGTAATGTAATGTAATGTAATGTAATGTAATGTAATGTATGTATGTATGTATATATATATGTAATGTAGGTATGTCTGTATGTCTGTATGTATGTCTGTATGTCTGTATGTATGTATGCATATATATATATGTAATGTATGTATGTATGTCTGTATGTATGTCTGTATGTCTGTATGTCTGTATGTCTGTATGTCTGTATGTATGTATGTAGGTAGGTAGGTAGGTAGGTAGGTAGGTATGTAGGTATGTAGGTATGTAGGTATGAAAGTATGTATGTCAGTATGTAGGTAGGTAGGTAGGTATGTAGGTAGGTAGGTAGGTATGTAGGTAGGTAGGTAGGTAGGTATGTATGTTGGCAGTATGTAGGTATGTAGGTCTGCAGGTCTGCAGGTATGTATCTATATAGGTATGTTGGTATTTTGGTATGGAAATATGAGGTTTTGCATCCAAAATGCTGTACATACCATGGAAATATGAGGTTCTCCATCCAAACTGGTGCAAATACCATGGAAATATGAGGTTTTGCATCCCAAATGCTGTAAATACCATGGAAATGAAAGATTCTAGGTCACGGAGTAGGGGACCATACCATTGGGGGGGGAGGGGGGGGCTACGGGACCGGGGACCGGGATCATATATATAAATATAATTATATATACATATATTATTATATATATACACTGTGAAACTTGGATGAGGCTTTGTCAAGCCAATTGGCAGGAAAACAAACGAAATGTTCCGAAGTCTCCGCTACTCACTGCACGCAGAGGGGGGCTGACTGTGTATGCAACACCCTGGTCCCAGAAATGGGGCCGCCATTTTGGAAGCCTTTCCTTCTTCCGGTAATATTGCGGCCCCGTTTTTGGGGCCGGTTTTTGGCACCATTTTTGGGACCGCGAAAGAGCAACCAGGAGCTGCGCAACGGTCCTGACGGCCCGGATTTCGTTCATTTGCTGGCGCCAGCCTTCCTTCTGCAATGCAAGCCGCCATGGACACACACACACACACATCCGTGTAATTCTATGAGGGGACATGGCGCAGAAGCTGTTTTGAATCAGTGAAAAGGGTCCACTTTCCGGAGCCGCAAGACGCCATGCTGACCTCTTGCTCTCTGGCAGCGTGCCGCCTTTACAACGCTTATGTCAGGAAGCTGTCTTGCGTGCATCTTGGGAGGTGCGTGGTACAACGTCAGGAGCGCACCTACCACCCTCACAAGTCGACCTACGACCCTTCAAGGCCACATCTACGACCCTCAAACCCGCATGCCAGGAGCGCACCTACGACCCTCACAGCTCAACCTACGACCCTTCAAGATCACACATACGACCCTCAAACCCGCATGCCAGGAGCGCACCTACGACCCTCACAGCTCAACCTACGACCCTTCAAGGCCACACCTACGACCCTCAAACCCGCATGTCAGGAGCGCACCTACGACCCTCACAGCTCAACCTACGGCCCTTCAAGGCCACACCTACGACCCTCAAACCCGCATGTCAGGAAGTCACGACGACCCTTTGTGCACTTTGGCCGAATACAAAGGTATTAGCCAAAGCGCGTGAAAAGGAGGAAAGGCTGAAAGCCTCTAATACACCACCAACAGTTGCAAGGCAAGTTTTAGCGCTGTATGGTGTCCACATTGCCAAAGCACACAGAACGTAGCTAGCATCTTTCCATAATCCGTTGCAATTGGTTTCCTCACAGTTAGATAGTGGAGAGTGCGTTTGGCTGTCAGTCGGCTTGTGCTCGAACGGTGCTGCCACCAGGGCCCGCTTTTGGGACCGCATCCGCACATGAAAAATGAAGTCTTGATGGTGGTGGGCCCTCAATGTGAAACTTGGATGAGGCTTTGTCAAGCCAATTGGCAGGAAAACAAACGAAATGTTCCGAAGTCTCCGCTACTCACTGCACGCAGAGGGGGGCTAACTGTGTATGCAACACCCTGGTCCCAGAAATGGGGCCGCCATTTTGGAAGCCTTTCCTTCTTCCGGTAATATTGCGGCCCCGTTTTTGGGGCCGGTTTTTGGCCCCATTTTTGGGACCGCGAAAGAGCAAACAGGAGCTGCGCGACGGTCCTGACGGCCCGGATTTCGTCCATTTGCTGGCGCCAGCCTTCCTTCTGCAATGCAAGCCGCCATGGACACACACATCCGTAGAATACTGTATATATATATATAGTCATCCTGGAGTAGATAGAATATCGGACATTTTCAAAAAGGATTTTCAAAAAAATAAATAAATAGTTGGAATATGTTCAAAACCCTCAGTTTTTACAGGTTTTTCGTCTTTGTTAAGTTATTTTTTAGCCAGTTTTGGACACTTGTCTGGAGAATTTTTGAAAAATACAAAAATCAAACAACACCAAAAAATAGATAGAATATTGTTTCAAACCAGGTAGATAGAATATTTTGAGGGAATTGTGAACACCACGCGCAGGCCCCACAGCAGCTTGAGACCCCCCAAACCATATTCCAACTACCAGTTTTCGACCTCCCCGGGGGGGTCGAAATATTCCAACTACCTATTTTTTTTCAGTGGCCGACATCCAACATAAATTCCATCATAAATCCCGCGCCCTCCAAAAAATATTCTATCTACTTTAGGATCACTATATAAATAAATAAAGAAATATATATATATATAACATGTGCATATTGTATATATATATATATACACCATATTAAATATATAATATATTATATATACTAAGTATATTGTATATTGTATATGGTATATTATTTATACTATATTATAAATATAGCACATTTTATATATCATATTTCATATATCATATATTATATGTGATTATATACTATATACTATATATATTATATGTTATATGTTATATGTTATATGATATGCTATATGTTATATATAATATTATATTTATACATTGTAAGTATATATATATATTATGTAATATACTTTACATCTATGTATATATATATATTTTATACATATTTGTGGAATACCAATTAAGTGTATATATGGGCCATGTATGGGCCTTGAACCACGTTTTTGGGATGCAATTCCAAGTAGTGCATGGTCACAATCTGTTGAGACAAACACAGGGCCTCATGCAAACATGCTGATATCACTGATATCACCTTCAAGCATGGTGAGACCTGGTACGCAAGGATTCGAACTCCATATCAATAGCTTCATTTAAGATCCACAGCAGGGGCCCCCTGTTCCCCCGTTCCCCAAGGATGACCTCACCACCGGAGATTTCATCGTGCGGACAAAAAATACATTCGTCGATGTCCTCTTGTTGGATGCAGGTGTGGAGGGCCAGATCTCCGTGAATTGTCTTGCCAGGTTGGGAACTGGACATAAAAAAACAGGGGAAAACAGGGCACTAAATGGCATCTATACCAGAGCCGGGTAACAAATTACCAGAGGATAAATGATTCTTGTTGAAACACGTTTTGTTTCCCATGAGTTTTCTAGAATTATTTGGCCCGTCATGACGGGCCCACCAAGAACCAACGAAAAAACACTGCCATTGTTGGGTGGAAGAGGATCTGCTGGAAACGTGCCACCCAACTGGATCTTCCGCGGATGAGATCATGTCTCGGGCTATCCCAAGGTTCCAATACATAGCCATTTTACAAGGGAAATTATGGTTAATTAGGACGGATATATATATATATATACATTGCGGCCGCGATCAGTGACTGCGCACAGTGCGCGCACAGTGCGCGCACCGAGTGCACCGAGTGCACCGAGTGCACCGAGTGTACCGCACCGAGTGCACCGAGTGCACCGAGTACACTTGCAGCGCACTGAGTGCACCGAGTACACCGAGTGCACTTGCAGCGCACCGAGTGCACCGAGTGCACCGAGTGCACTTGCAGCGCACCGACTGCACCAAGTGCACCGAGTGCACCGAGTCCACTTGCAGCGCACCGAGTACACCGAGTACACCGAGTGCACCGAGTGTACCGCACCGAGTGCACCGAGTACACCGAGTGCACCAAGTACACCTGCAGCGCACCGAGTG
>CAMXCT020003701.1:0-56744 GCA_947184155.2 Cladocopium goreaui | reverse complement strand
ATCCCAGTAGCATTACAGACGCCGCTGGCTCAAGTGACGGCTGCCACCAACCCGAGCCGACGCATCTTGTGGTGGAACTGTTCCTTGGACGTTCAACAGCCAAGACGGCTGGGGGCGCACGCAAGTTACGAAGGGCAGGCTTTTTGGGGACGCTGACTACGTAGCATGTTGATGAGGAAAATCAGATGATAAACAACGGGATTGCGGGGTTGCTGCACTTTTTCACCTTTGTAAATGATGACAGAATTAGATAGAATTTGATCACGTGATGGAGTGGCAACTAGGGAAGACACTAATTGACAACAGCATCACGGGAATATCGGGCCTCTGTTCTCAGGCTCAGCAGTACCATTTTAGGCATCAAAAAACCTGGCTGAAGCAGTGATCCCAGATCTAGGCTATCGCCTTTCGCCTGGCTACATACATGTTCTGGTTGGTGGTTTCAAACATTTTTTATTTTTCCATATATTGGGAACAATCGTCCCAACTGACTAATATTTTTCAGAGGGATTGAAATCACAAACAAGTGTTTGTACATCCTCATATTTGATGGTTCGAGGCAATGTTCACTCCTTCGATCCCCGAAGATTCAGGAGCTTTGCAGCATGTTGCAGCCATTTTTGACATTTTTGAGCCCTGCTTCTGCAAGGTGACTGAGGTTCAAAATTGGACTCACATTACCACCCCTCATTACAACTGTCCCCGATACTTCACAACTGTCAAGGCTGGTCTTGGAATTTGGATCCACGTTTTATCATGTGTCCTTAAAATATGTCTAATTGTTGTTTCCATATATATATATACATGTTTCCATTCATTTTCCCTCACTTTACAAATTTGCAGTGCCCCACTGCGACTGCTTCCTATGACGAAGTCCCATTCTCCATCATTCTCCTGCGCCTCGGCGCGAACAAGGCCAAGTCATGAGCTCGGAACCTCGACGTAATCGAAAGCCGGCTCAAGTCGAGGCAGCGGTTTTGACGCCCGTTTTTTGGGCGGGCGCCGGGCGCCTGGGTGCAAAGATTTGAATTTAACGATGATTTAACGAACAAGAATGGTAATCTGAGATGGATATAATATGAACTGAATTAATGGGATGTGAATGATATTAGAGGGATTTATTCCATAAACCTGGTTGTTCGTGCCCAAAAGGGTAATTCAACCGTGAAAGCGGGAAGATTTCAATTTGTGCGGTAAATCATTGGTTCATCCACCGGAAAGGGGCAGTATCCTGGACGAACAAAAATTCTTTTTTGGTAGTACCCTGAAGCAAATCCAAGGGCCAGGCGGTTGATTAGAGGGGTGACCACCAGGTTTCACAACCAATTATACATGATATATATATATATGTATATATATATGTATATATTATGTACAGGATATATATATATATATACATACACACCTATTCATATATATATATATATTTATCATGGAAGAATTGGTATCCCAGACACGCTCAGCTTCTCGGAGATTTGCCGATCAGATTTTTTTTCGCTATGGAAGCCACGGCCCATCTGATGACTTACCTCTTTAAGATTTGTGATCTTCCATAGTTATGTGAAATGACCGGTACCAATGTACCAACAACATGATGTTTTGGTCAAAAAAACGTCTCTACTTAAAAAGATAGCCAGAAGTTGGGGAGTACCCTGGTCTTTACTTTGTTCGCATCCAAAATATCCTTCTTCTTGCTGAATGACCGGGAACATCCAATGGAACTTGCCAAACATCCCTATGTTTGCTGACTTGTAATACACTAGATTTGTTGCTTAAATCCCCAAAAATACTTTGATTGCCAGCAAAAGCAGTACTCCAACAATTTCTGCTAGATCAACCTTTGCTGGGCACATCCATTCCCAGTTTTTAGGTAGTAAGCACCTCATTGATTTCAGTACCTGAATTATTTTGCGGGAGAGTCGTCATTTTCAAGGTACCCAACGATGTCATTATCACTGGGCAGTGTGAGTAGAGATGGGCAGGAAATAGCTCAATGTTCAATGGTACATCACTGGCACAATTCACAAACACAGTCTCATTTTTGTTTGAATGAAAGTGAAAAGTGCCAAGTGCCCCAAAGAGTGTTATTAAATAAATAAATGATTTTCTTCCAACAAAATGACTCCAGCATTGGCGTAAAATTACACAAACCCCCGTAGATTTGGCGGCAGTATGTTTGGTTTCCCCATGACAATCCCACTACAATCCGATTTTAATCTGATAATTGCTCATTAAATCCCCATAAAAAGGGAGCGGTTTCCATATGATGTTTCCATTGTTATGGCCGTTTTACATCCCTTGCTTGATCCCATCATTCCTGGCATTTTGTAGGATTTCCATGGTCTTTTCCCCCCAAAGTCTTTAAAGATGGCATCAACCAACCATTTCTGGATGAATTGTGAGGACCTCGCTGCGTGAGGGGGCGACTATACCCTGTTTGATTTCAGGTGAATTATAACATCAGAAATACAGGAGGCCCCCAAGATAGCTAAGTTGCCTTATAAGTGGTTTAACTATGGTTTATGGTAGATATAACTATACGTAGTTCATAGGGTTTTTTAAAATAGCTGATAACTGGGGGGCACTGTCCTGTATAGAAATCAAAACTATACCTGAAATCAGGTATTTCACTATGCACCCAGTTTCTTTTTGTGATTTCAGTAAAATCAGATATAAAGGCCCCCCCAAAAAGATAGAACATACCTTGGAAAGCTGGAAATGATAGGGAGCTCATCCTCTCCATGGAAGTGACATGATCTTTGCATCTTTGCATCCATGGGGTACGACATGTTACGACATTTAAGGTGGATTTCCAAAGATGGCAATTGAACATCCTTCCATAAAGCAGGGGTTGAATGGGAACATCATCGAAGTTTCCATGGGTGATATTCCATAGATTCCTTTGCCACGTCTGATTACTGGTGATAATATGTGATAATCAATAATCATCAATAGTTTTATTGGTGTTCAAGGGTGAAAACATGATGATCACCCTCCAGTGATGAATTATGATGAATTATGATGAATTATGACAATGATGAGTTCTGATGAATTATGATGAATTTTGATGAACCCATGAATTATGATTATCAGATATTATCAGCCTCCAGCTGGTGAGTCTCTGGCAGCTTCACCGAAAAACTCGCGGCGGCGTCGCGAGGAGATGTTGAAACGAGCCGCGGCGGCGAGCTGCGAAGCGCCCAACCGGGCCATGAAGAGGTGGGAGGCTACTCCCAGTTCTCATCCATTTATTAATGGTATTTTCCATGAAATAAACCATCCATTGGTACCACCATGACTATGGAAACTATCATTTAATTACTGATTACTAATCCATGCTGGTTGGTGGTGACTGGAACCATGGAATTTTGAATGACTTTCCATATATTGGGAATTTCATAACCCCAACTGACGAACTCATATTTTTCAGAGGGATTGAAACCACCAACCAGTAATGGTATTTTCCATGAAATAAACCATCCATTTGGGGGTACCACCATGACTATGGGAGCTATCACTAATCACAAAAAAAGTAAGGCTTATTAACCACATGATTAACAATTACAAACCAATCTTACTCCCATATAGAATGTATTACCCTCCAGTAAATTAACATAGACCCTGGCAGATAGGGGTTGGAAGATTAGTTTTCACAAACAAAATGTTATTTTCAGGGTCTATGTTAATTTATCAGAGGGTAACCATTATTAACCATTATTAATCCCTGGTTGGTGGTTTGGAACATGAATTTTATGACTTTCCATATATTGGGAATTTCATAACCCCAACTGACGAACCAGTGATGAAATGATGCTACCCTAATAATTGGTAATACCCTCTGGTAAACGTTTACATAGCTATGGAAAATCACGATGTTTAATGGGTAAATCAACAAAATTTCTATGGCAATTTTCAATAGCTATGTAACAAATTACCAGAGGGTAAACCAGCCACAAGAAATTTTGGTACTTTGTGGTGAATAGCTGGTACCCATTAAATTGGCCTTTCCAATTGGGGCTACCCCAAAAACGCTGGCTGGTTTATATATATATATATATATTTTTTTTTTTTTAATGGAAAAAGCATCTATAAAATGGATGAGACACGTGGGGTACCGATGATAATTTGTTACGGCCAGCTACTGGAGATGGCCATAGAAATACTATGACATAGTTTATTATAGCATGATTCTGGTGATTAAATGATTGAAATACTATGTTTCATAGTGATCAAACGATGATTTCTGGGCAAATTATAGTGACCTCACTGTTCTCCCTCACCCTGGAATCATGGGAATTGGATTCGGGACATCATCCCCAGCCATGGCCTCCTGGGATTTTTCATGGTGATTGTGGAGTGTTTATGGCTGGTGATGGCTGGTGAGGAAAGATGGGAGTGAATCTCGTTTAGTATATTTAGTTGGGATTCCATGGGAGTTCATGGTGCAATAAAAATTTGGGATTCCGTGGGAAATTCTGGAGGATATCATTTTTTTAAATCCCAAACGATAGCTACCCTCTGTCAATTTAACATAGCTATTGAAAATGGTGATTTATAGTTAATTTACCCATTAAAAATTGTGATTTTCCATAGCTATGTTAGTTTACCAGAGGGTAAGTTATGCCAAGTTGTTTTTTTTTTGCCTAGGTGAATTCGATGGTTTTTGGTGTGAGTGATATTGAGCTAGTTAAAGGGAAATACATCACTCGGGGGTCCACCCTGTAATACATCAACATGCTGGAATCTAAGATAATCTAAGATAACCTAAGGGCTTTGGAAGATGAAGATGTTGATTTGGCAGAGTTTTCGATTGCCTCAAACCCCTATTCTTCTTGCAAAATGGTGATGTAAGCCATAATCACAGGGATTTGCAGCCATAAAATAACTTGGTTGATGGATACTGGACTGGACATTCAACCCGCAAATGGAGGGACCAAAAAACTACAAGAACCGAGAGTTCATCAACAGAAGGGGGGTGAACCGGTGATTTCATCCAACAACCAAGCACCGAATTGGAGATTTTTTTCATTCGCTGCATGGCCATCCAGCATCCCTAGGAGAATCCGACAGAGGCTTCACAAAAAGCTGGGCCTCATGGTGTCAGGCCGCCGCCAAAAAGCCCCTTTGGGGGTTCGTAAAATTTTTTTGGGGGTACCAAATCATCCAAAATTGGAGCATTTTAGGATTGAAACCACAGATTCGGATTGCTTTTGGGGACGGGATGCCCCATTTTAGGAACCCCCCACTTAACAATACAACTTAGCTATGTAAATATATGGATGGGTTTGAAAATGGGGTATACGGTGTACCTTCTAACTATCCGTTTAAGAGGGACAATTATGACCAAGCATCAAAATTTGGGCTACCCTACTTTCAGACATATATATATATATTGTATGTATATTATGTGCATACATAGCTATTTGATGTTATTTGGATAGTTGGCCCCAGTTGATGGCTTACTGGTTGTCTGATCTGCAAGGCCTCATTGTTCACAACTCATGGGTGAAGCATTCTTGCCATTTGGATGGAAGAATGAGGAACAGATAATGTGGGTAAAACAATAATCAACAATCCCCTATCCCCCAAATCAGCATAAATAGGTGGTATGAACCATTCCCAAATGGGTAGTTTATGACATTGCTTTAGCCAAGTTACTCCCCATTTCAACACTTCTCACTCTGAGCTGATCTAATTCTCGACAACCACCACGGGACTCCGAAGCTGATTTGTTCCAAGGGCCCTAAGTCTGTAGTGTCCTTTTAGTACCCGGTGGATGGTGGGTGAAATCCACGCAAACGTTTGGGGGTTTTGGGCGAAGCAACGACACTTTCTTAGGAGTTTGCTATTTCTGTTTTTTTTTTCAACCCAAAGATTCACCAAACTCAGAGGATGTAAAGAAACAACAAGCAACTTACCAAGCCCTGCTTGGAGCCTGCCCTGCCCGTGGCTGGACTTTCCGCCATCCAGGGAACGATTTTGACAAGGCCATTGAGCGCTTTCATCTCTTGGAGGCCTCCAAAGAAGGCGCGGCAAGGCTTCCATTTGTGGCTTCAGGATGAAGCCCAAGCATCTAAAAATTATGATGATCTAAGATGGGGATTTTTGTCATACAATGTGAGGCCCCCCCAGTGATGTTTGTTGGTTAACAAAAGCCCCAGTAACTATAGTTATTTGCGTACCATAAACCATAGCGACATTGGAGTTATGTTCACCAACTGAACGCTATCGAACGGGGGGCCTCACATTGTATGAAATTCACATGATAAAAAAAATGGGGAATTAGGAGCAGGTATTATGATCTGCTTCGTGATTAGCCCAAAAAAACTGAGTATCCCATGGTATCCCTGTGATTCTTTGTGCTATTTATATATCCCCACAGGGATACCATGGGGTATCCCAGAAATCACAGAAATCACAGGGATCGATATCCCATGGTATCACTATGTAGCACTGTTTCTGTTAAATATGAAAGAATCCCCTTGGCCAGAAACAGTGACTTCAATCCCCGTGATTTTTAGTTTCTTCCAGTCGACTTGACTGCATGGCACGGAAGGAAAAGGTCGTGACAGAAAACCAGAGAACAAAGAAAACAGGAAATCACCATCGAAAAAGTGTCAAATTTGTTTTCTTCACATTGTTTGACCTGTATCTTGATCCATAATTGGGAGATATTGGGAGTATCTAAAAAACAGAATGTAGCAAATATCTGAATTATTCTGAATTGTTCTTCTGGAAGCTCAAGATTTAAATCAAAGATTTTGAACATTTTGGATACTTCACATGGACAAAGTTATGCAGCTCGGGACTGCCTCTCTTGTGCCAGGTCAAGTGTGTCAAGTGCAGGCCGGGTGGTCACCGGTTTAGGGTGATTTATCATTATCCATGGAACATGGGGATGTCATGACTATAATGGTGATTTAGTTGTACAACAGCTAAGAATGATGATAAACAAATCATGAGTTGATGGTGATTTAGATGGTGATTTAGCCATTTTTTGAAGAGATTTCCTCAGGGGAAATGAGACCTGAATCATGGGTTACGCCATGTCGAGATTACCCTTTGGTGTCATGCATTTCACATGGCGAGCTGCTGGGAAGCCGGCCCGAACGAGATCCATGGTTTCGGTGTCGGAACTCGCTGGCGAGTTTTAATCCATGTTATCCATTTTCAGGCTGGATTTCCAGCAAATCATTTTTGATACCCGGAGGCTAGCTGTCTTATTTTCCGGCGGGTAGCTACATAACTTCTTAAGAATGAAGGTGAACTAGAGCGCAAGCCTTCCATTTACGCGGAGATTTCCTGCATGTTGCTGATTTGGCCTTGATGTTGGTTGAAAAAACCCGAAAAGACCTGCTTCACGGGGAAAAGGCATGAGATTTTTTTCAGCTCGGCATTTACATCAAGATTATCAAGGTGAACATCCATGGATTGACCCAAGGATATTCGTTGAAGGACACCGCAGACCCATAGGAGACTCATGCCATGCTAGCCGCAAAGGACTTTGAAGGGAACATTTGCGGGGTAGACCACCCAAAATTGACGGAAAAAAAAATGCTAAAAAATATGAACTGTATACGGTCTACTGTACAACGATTTACCCCAAATATGTACATTGAAACATACTACACGGAGTAAACATCAGCAACTTTTTTCTTGTGTGTCCGTAGACATGTGTATCTAATACATATACAATAAGACCCCAATCAATATCCCAGCAATGGATTGCATTTCCTGCAATTCTATAGAATTACTGCAAATAAAATGAATCGATACATGACCATGTATGGATGTGAATATATATATATATAATGTATGATATATGACTGTAACAGATTCATAGCCTAACGAATTCACATCTTTACACATGTTAACTGTTAATTACTTGGAAATCTTTGCCATTACTATACCTCAGCTTTACACACTGCCTTTAGAAAGAGAAAACCCATACGCTAAAAATATACGGTATATATATATTTACATTACATTTCATGATTTCTTTTCGGGAAAAGGTGGGCACGCATTTTTCAAAACAGAAATTTGTGATTCCAATCCGAAAAAAAGATCCAGCAACGAAAAGTGGGCCATGGAACTCCCCAACATTCCCCATAAAAACCTGCACTAGTTGGGACTGGGAGTTCTGGTCGTGATTGCTACGTGGCAGGACGATGGGGACGATGGGCGCTTCGCTTGGGAGGGTGCCTGGCCTCTGTGTGCCGTCCAGGCTGGAGATTCAACAGCGCACATGGACATGGTGGTCATATTTTGTAGATCTGTAATGCAATATCTGTAATTCAGTTATTACATGATATATATATGCTTATATATGTGTACACATATTTTTATATGACGAAATAGAATGAATCGTAATAATATATATATATAATTATATATACATATGTTGATACAACAGAATATATATACACCAGAAAGATCCAATAGACCTAGCCCTGCCTCTTGAAGAGGGTTTCAAAAAATCCTTTCGTTTGGGGTGTTGGAGACACTTGGGATATGCTCCGAAGGAACATCTTAGAAATCAGACATGGTGGCGCGGCATTTCAGACGATGATGAGCTTTGCGGACGAAGCAGGGCCAAATTTTCGAGCAGAGCATTGACGGCAGCACCTTGCGCAGATCACTGATTGAAGATGTTGTGGGAACGAACTCTATGATGTCGCGGTTCCAAAGGGCGGTAGTGGTTGTGGTAGTGGTAGAGTGCGATGCTTCAGATTGGTGAACTGAGTTGTTTGTTCCACTTGGTTTGAGTCCCAACCGGCAAAATCTGGGGGATTTGGGACCATAGCGCCGGAGATGCGAAACCTGCAGAACAAGATTCAACCCTACCTGTGATAACCCCAATTGACAAATGTCTTCAAATTAGCTTCAAACCAAACACCACTAATTAGTACAGTTGGATGGGTTTGAAATGGTTTGAAGAAGAAGCAACAAACCAACTACCACCTGTAAATCCAGTGGTTCATAGCCACCGATGGTTTCCCCAGATTCCGTAGTCTCGGTAGTTTGTTCATGTTCGTTCCACCAAATCATCTTCCAAAATGATGGGGGGCATATGTGTATCATACATATCTCTGCATATATATATGTATGTATATGGATGGTCACCCCACCAGGGCCTACCTTGAGCATTTTTCGGTGGTATTTGCAGTAAACAAGCCTCTTGTTTTGTTGTTCATCTTTTCGTTTTATTTATACACAGCCAGTCAAGTACAGTACCTCTTGGCTCTTGCTCCATTTCTTTTGCAATTCCTAAATAACAAATGCACAGACTGCACTTTTAAGCACATATTTTCCACCCAAAAATTACGTACTAAACATTACCATAAACCCATAAGGTCATGTTTTTATTCAGAAGTTCTTGGATATAATCTAGTTCCATGCAATTCCCATGCAATTCCCATGCAGGATCATAGTTACTGTGTAAGAGTCACCTTGTGAATGATATCTGTTATCTGCTGGAGACATTGAAGGCAATTAAGGAAATGCATCAGAGTCATAAGGCAAAGGATCACAATTCAGGAATAAACATTTTGATATATATATTTGCACCCTAGTAGCATTGAAATAGTTGCATAAACCTGTCCACCAAACCTTGCAAAATACAACATGGTTTGTTCTAAAAGATGCAGGGTATCTATAAAAGAAGTACAGTCTTCCTTTGAAGGGTAAATATGTTTGTAAAATGTGTAGCATGAGTTTAAAGTAATCATTCCTGCTCTAAAATTTAATCTTTAATATAACAATGAACGGTCCCCTGCTTGCAAAAAAGCATTGTTCATTCATTGGCGGTTTTCCTTTGAGATAATTCAGTGCAATGGTTTTTCAACAATCAATACCCCTACAAACTATGGAGGAATCCTCTAAAGGACCTTTTTAAAAAGTATAATCTTCTTTCACACGGTACAGTATCCCTTTAAACAAGCAATATTTCTGTACCATATGTTTCGTGTTTTCAAATTTGCAGCCACCTTTTTTGAGATGCAATATCCAATGCACCAACGCACTATACCTTGAACTGGTCCTGTAAAGATGACTATTGAAAACAAACGGCAAGTATCCTACAAGACAGAATAATATTCTCTTCAAGAAGCCATGTTCCTGCAACAATATAAGATATTTTTCTTGACACATGTAATATTCCTGTTCAAAAGTTTCAGTCTTCCTTCTTTAATGTTGTTTTGAAGCACCAGCTCTTTCTCTAAAGGATCTATTTCATTTATTTTTATAATATTAAAGAACTGTGCGCTCTTCCTAATAAGTTGGTTGAACGTGTTTGAACCATTTTGCAGAGGGTATTTCCCAAAATCATGACCACTTGTTCGCAATAGTAGTTCCGAGTGTCAGAAGTATAGCCATACACATAATATATTCAAATTCTTGGCTCACCACATCCCCACACCAGAAGGAACAAGACTATCAATATTAACAGGGTGACCTGTTTTGGGTTGGGGGGGAAGAACCACCCAAGAAAAAACTAGGAGACCTACTTTCAAAAAAACAACAAATACTAAGTTTTAGGAGACTTGCTTTGAGGGTAGTACTGTAGGTGTTTTAGGAGACCTACTTTGGGGTTGGGGGATAGTGGGTAGGTCCTCAAATTCATGTGTTTCTTTTGGTTTTTGACGTTCCCAACAATTCCTAAATAGGCTTACTTTTTAAAAAAGTGTTCTTTTGTGTGTAGCAAATAGCAGATGGTTGCTATCTGCCAAACAAAAACAATGCATTGGAGAGCCTTCTCCCCTTCCCCCATCCCAAAGTAGGTCTCCCAAAATTTTGTTTTGTTTTTTTACTATTATGTTTTGTTTTTTGTTTTTGTTCAAGGATTTGATCCCTGGAATTAATCCAGATTAATCCAGATTAACCCAAGCCAAATCTGATTCACCTGGCCTCTAAGGCATCATATGTCTATCAAATGCATCATCCTTCACACACCATAATCAAAAAAGTATTGTATGCTAAACATGCGCAGGTATTCCTTGGGGGTGTGCAATTTTCCTTTTAGGTGTGTGGCCTTTGGGAATGTACAATTCTCCTTGTGGTGAGTGAAGCCTTCCCTTCAAATAAATGGTGTTACCTTCGAACGTAAAGGACAGCTGAGCTTCTTTGAGAGGAGTACTACATCTTTAAAGGATACACTGCATATTCTGAAACAATATTGTTTCTGTTGCTTAACAAGGTTGCAGCTTTAGGTTAATTAAGTATTCAATCTTTGAAGAATACAGCATCTGTTGGAGGGAATGTTACCATGATAAAGAAAGAACACATGAATGCGGAACATTAAAACACAGTACACTTTGTAGAGGGCTGTTTTATTTTTTAAAAGGATTCCAACCTTCATAAGGATATTTCTTCTTGGAAAAACACTGCGCATTTTTGAGAATTTCTGAGTTTTCTTCCTGTATCCTTTGGAAATTTAACCGTGCTATTTGATCATATTGTGATGTGATGTTCATAAAGAGGAAACCTGATCCAGAGAAAAACAAAAAAAACTTTCATGTGCAAAATGGATTACTTCATGACAATGGTCGATATAGGTTTCAAAATGTAGCCAAATCCAAGAAGAAAACACACCTTGGAAAGCAAAATACATCCAGTAGAATGCTTTGACAGACAATGCAAGATTGCAGTGGAGAAGTTCAAGTCATGTAGTTCCCAGGCAGAATATTTATCATTTCTTTTGTGTGGCGAAATTAATTTACAACTAGAAATATATTGTTTTGAAGTCGGGGAAGACACTATTCTAGTGTTTCCATGTGATTGTGTTGCAGTACTACATCCCAATGAAAAAAGTGAAGCATTTTTTGAACAACATACCCCTAATTCACCCTCGGAGTCTACATACGTATGTATAATATATATATATTTACAGTATATGTATATATATATTAAATGCATTATACATGTACATATACATCCCGCCGGAAGCGTTACCGGCGCGAGAAAATGATCAAAATTACGACGCCCTCACAGCGAGAAGCCAGATTTGAGCATTCGAAACCTATCAAAAAAAAAGCTCCGTCTACTTTTGGAATGACAACCCTTCCATCACTTCAGCCTCATAAAGGGCAACCGCAACTTTTTCTCACATTTTCTTCAACGCGTCAGCGGTGGCTTCCATCAGGTTTTCCCTGTGCACTCCCACCGCCACTGGAAAGAGCGCATGCATTTCCATATTTGAGGATTGCGCGCCTGGCCCTTTTTCGATGGCAAACTTCCAGGGATGGTTTGCTTGAGGACCTTCCAGAAGCCATCTACGTGACCCGTGTGGATCTTGACTTTCCCCTGTTCTTCAGATTTTTTCTTACAATGTACACATCTACTGCTATTGACATAAGTTCATGTGTGAAACCGCAGTGATACAAGATATAACATTAACAGAAACGTCATGTAGCGTAGCATCTTCATGTTGCGTAGCATCGTCATGCTGCGTAGCATGTTCATGTGGCGTAGCATCTTCATGTCGCGTAGCGCAGCGTACCTTGTCCCCTGCGGTTGCTGCATAGAGATGTGAGTTGTGTAGCATCAACAGAAACGTAGCATCAACATCAAGATCATGAAAATTTTACGTAGAAATTCAAGTAGCGTAGTGTGAAGTGCAAGTGAAGATCATGAAAGTGCAAATGAAGATCATAGAGCGTAGCATCAAGTTCATGTAGAAATGCAAATGACGGTCAGAGAGCATAGCATCGCGTTCATGTGGAAATGCAAATGAAGATCATGGAGCGTAGCGTCCAGTGCATGTGGAAATGCAACTGACGTTATTACCCCACCCCTCCCCACCCCACCCCAGACTACCGGATGTAGATTTGTGAGACGGTAGCGAGTCCGTTAGCATATACATATATATATAGAAAATGCATTATAAATATATATGTACATATGTATATATGTATATATATATATGTATATATATATATACATATGTATATATATATATACATACATATACTTTTATACATATATACACATATATATATATACATGCACATATTATATATATATATTATACACATTATATTATATTACATGTGTTTAATGAGCAAGATATATCTTTGTTTTGAGATCCAACCCCCAAGCGAAAACGATCTGGATCAGGATGTGAAACCATTGGAGGAGAAGGCGATTGTCCGAGTAGAAGGCATGGAGTCCTTCACCCACTGTGATGTGGCCCCTGGACGGCATCGGTAGCCGGTAGCAGTTTCGCTACTAAACTTTACTAAACATGGCTGAGTTCGTTGATTTAGCTATAAAAATGGATAAACATGGTGGATTTGCCATAGTTGAGAGGTTACTCTAGAGGGTAGCCTCTGGTAGACGAAGTGACTTTGCGAAGTGGTGCCCTGAAACCTCGCTGGATTGGTGAATTTGGGACTGATACGAACGTGGGTCAAAGAATGTCATGTTTGCCACCCATGACTGGGAATGGTTTATTTATACCACCTATAAACATGGTGATGGCTAGGGATGGTTTATGAAATTGTTTTACCCACATTAGTTACAGTAATTTGGGGATTCTGATAAGCCATAGTAATTAGGGAAAGCGTTACGAACGATCTTCTTTCGATGGGAAAACGGGCTATTCTTAATGGCTCAGATGAAACTGATGGTGAGTTCATTTGAACAGCCCAGGGGTGAACAAAGATATGGGTTGACCTATTTTTTCGTGGATATTAACGGGTATGATTAGTGGATATTGATGGACCATACCGCAATATACTTAGGATCCCAATGGATATGGGGATATGGTTTAACCAACAACATGGTTTTCAACTAGATATTGAACTTGAGCGGATCATGTTGGGATATTTTTCCGTAGCCAAGAAGTATATTCGGGGGTGAGTCAGAGGGGATAACCTCAATGTGTGGCAGTTTCATAGGGCAAGTGGAGGATGGATTTTTGTGGAGGCAACCAGAAGGCTGGTGGATCATAGCGTTGCAGCCAAGAAGTTCATCATTAGATGTGGTGCTTTGGAACCATGGAATTTTATGACTTTCCATAAAAAGTTGGGAATTTCATCATCCCAATTGAACCACCAACCAGTTATAGATGTGGTGGTGGGCCAAGACATTTCGTTGATTTCCAGCCTTTGAAAGAAGTGATGGTAGGATACACATCAGCAACCACCGAAGCCATGATAGTCGTGGAGCACTAAAGTTTCTCCAATCCCCAGCAGTTGACGGACAACCCAAGCATGAAGCAACTGTGGGTCCTGGGGCATTCCTCACATGGCTAAGTGGTCCCTATCCTGAGGACTATGATGCAATGCGGAAGGAATGGATGGAGGTCCGTTTTTCCCGTTAGGATGGTAGTTCAGATCAGCGGCCACCCGGCAAGCCAACTGGAGATCTACAACTAGCATAACTGGTTGGTGGTTTGGAACATTTTTCCCCAACGGCGTAAGCTTGGGGTCTTCAGCCATAGTAAAGGTTCCGGAGCAGGTCGGAGCAGTCAAATCCGCACGGCGCAAGGTTGGGAACCGGGTTCCCAGGAAGAGGTTCCCAAGCAAGGTTCCCAGGAAGAAGAGGTTCAAGGTTACCAGATTCCCAAGCAAGGGTTCCCAGCAAGAGGTTCCCAAGCAGGGTTCCCAGGAAGAGGTTACCAAGCAGGGTTGCCAGGAAGAGGTTCCCAGGCAAGGTTCCCAAGAGGTTCCAAGCAAGGTTCCCAGGATTCCCAAGCAAGGGTTCCCAGCAAGAGGTTCCCAAGCAGGGTTCCCAGGAAGAGGTTACCAAGCAGGGTTGCCAGGAAGAGGTTCCCAGGCAAGGTTCCCAAGAGGTTCCAAGCAAGGTTCCCAGGAACAGGTTCCCAAGCAAGGGTTCCCAGCAAGAGGTTCCCAGGCAAGGGTTCCCAGCAAGAGGTTCCCAAGCAATGGTTCCCAGGAAGAGGTTTCCAGGAACAGGTTCCCAAGGTGCCCAGGAACAGGTTTTGCAAGCACGGATTTCAGGAACTGTTTTCAAGGTTTCCAGGAACCGTTTCCCAAGCAAGATTTCCAGGAAAAACCCAGAACAGGTTTTCAAGCAAGTGTTTCCAGGAAGAGGAGGTTTCCAGGAAGAGGTGTCCAAGCAAGGTTCCCAGCAAGTTTCCCAAGCAAGATTTCCAGGAACATGTTTTTCCAAGAAAAGCACGGTTCCCAGAACAGGTTTTCAAACAAGTGTTTCCAGGAAGAGGTTTCCAAGAAGAGGTGTCCAAGCAAGGTTCCCAGCAAGCTGGTTCCCAAGCAATGTTTTCAGGAAGAGGTTCCCAAGCAAGGTTCCCAGCCACAGGTTCCCAGGAACAGGTGCCCATACAAGGTTCCCAAGAACAGGTTCACAAGTAAGGCTCCCAAGCACGTTCCCAAGCAAGGTTCCCAGGAAGAGGTTCCCAAGCAAGGTTCCCAGGAAGAGGTTCCCAAGCAAGGTTCGCAGCAACAGGTTCCCAGGAACAGGTTCCCAAACTTTTTTCCCAATAACAGCTTCACAAGTAAGGTTCCCAGGAACAGCTTCTCAAGCAAGGTTGCTAGGAAGAGGTTCTCAAGCGAGGTTCCCAGGAAGAGGTTCGCAAGCAAGGGTTCCCAGTCGCTCCCGGAAATTTTGCTTTGGAACCAGCTCTTCCTGGTAACGCTTGCTTGAGAACCTGTTCCTGCGAGCCTTGTTCCTGCTTGGAACCTTGCTTGGAAACGGTTCCTGGGACCTTGCTTGGGAACCGTTTTTGGGAACCGTACTTGCAAGCGGTTCCTAAGAAATTAACCCTGCTTGGGAACCTCTTCCTGGGAACTTGCTTGGGAACGTTTTTCCCCAACAGCGTAAGCTTGGGGTCTTCAGCCACCCCAAGAACAAGATTTCCAATAAAAGAATCCAGGAACAGGTTCGCAAGCAAGGTTACCAGGAACGATTCCCAAGCCAGGTTCCCAAGAACAGGTTCCCAGGCAACGTTCCCAAGCAAGGGTTCCAGAAACAGTTGCCAAGCAAGGTTCCCAGGAACAGGTCCCCAAGCAAGGTTTCCACGAACAGGTCCCCAAGCAAGGTTCCCAAGGACAGGTTTGCAAGCAAGCTTCGCAAGAACAAGGTTCCCAAGCCAAGGGTTCGAAGAACAGAATCCCAAGAACAGGTTCGAGTTCCAAGAACAAATTCTCTAGGAAGGTTCCGAGCAATAGGTTGCCAGCACGGTTCCCACGAACACGTTCCCAAGCATGGTTTCAGGTTGCTCATGTTCCCAGGAACAGCTTTCCAAGAACAACTTGCAAAGCGAAATTTCGAAGAACATCTGCAAGCAAGGTTGGAAGCAAGAACAGAATCCCAAGCAAGGTTCCGAAGGACAGGTTCCTAAACAAGGTTCCCAAGCAAAGTTACGAAAAACAGGTTGCCGAGCAAGGTCCCAATGAACAGGTTTGAAGCAAGCAGGCAAAGTTTCCAAGAACAGGTTCCCAAGAGAGAGGTCCCAAGAACAGGTTACCAGGCAATGCTCCCAAGAGCAGGTTCCTAAGAATAGGCTCCCAAGAACAGGTTCCCAAGCAAGGTTCCGATAAACAAGTGTCAAGCAACGTGTCCAAGAACAGTTGCCCAGGCAAGGTTCCAAGAACATTGAACAACAGAATGCTGCAAAGTTTGAAGACTTGTTCTAATAACGGAACGGAGAGATTGAAGAACTAGTTTTACTTCAAAAGTGATACGGGACTCGCGCATGGATAAAAACACTAGACGACAGCGTGGCATGAAAGAAAGCAGGGGGGAGGAGACGAGAAGATAATACACAAGAAAAATGGTGATGGTGATGATGATGACGACAATGATGATGGCGATGACGATGACCAGGATGAATGGTGATGGAGAGATGATGATGAATGATAGCTGACGCGAGTCAAATGTCAGATATCCACGATTTCATGCCTTTTTTGTCCCCGCAGAGGGTTTGCTCCAGGACTGGGACCTGAGCGACAGTCAAAATCAAAAGACATGTTGTTTTTACACAGTGAAAAAAATCACAGAGAAGACTTTACACACAGAAGCCTTTACACAGAGGGATTTACACAGAGCAGCTTTTACACAGACGCTTTTGCACACAGACGCTTTTACATACAGAAGCTTTTACACAGAAAAGCCTTTTCTAAAGAAGCCTTACCACATGAAGCCTTTACACGGAGCAGCTTTACACACAGACACTTTTTCACGAAGAAGTTTTTACACACAGAAACTTTAACGCGCAGATGCCCAAGCTTTTACACACAGGAGCTTTTGCACACACACGCCTTACAAAAGAAGCTTTTAGACACAGAAACTTTTACAGCCTTTTCACAAGAAAGCTTTTACACAGAAGCTTTTGCACAGAGATGCCTTTACAAACAGTAAGCTTTTACACACAGAAGCTTTTATATAATTACTCGGAGAAGCCTTTAAACAGAGCAGCTTTTACACACACAGAAGCTTTTACACAGAGAAGATTTTGCACAGAGAAGCGTTTTCACAGACAAGCGTTTGCGGGAAGGAACTTTGAGCACAAACGGGTTTTACATACAGCAGCTTTCACACAGAGAAGCCTTTGCGCGGACCAGCTGCCCAGCTTTTACACTCAGGTTTGTTTTCACAGAGCAGCGTTTAGGCGGAGCAGCTTTTACACACCGAAGCTTCGACGCAGAGAGGCCTTTACTCTGAGAAGCTTTTACGCACAGAGGTTTTCACACGGAAGCTTTACACAGAGAAACTTTTACACAGAGAAGCGTCTAAACAGAGCATTTACACAGAAGCATTTGCACGCACAAAAGCTTTACATACACACAGAGCTTTTACACACAGACGCCTTTACGCATAGAAGCTTGTTCACAGAGCAGGGTTTACACAGAGCAGCTTTTACACACCGAAGCTTTTACACAGAGAGAGGCCTTTGCACAGAGCAGCTTATACAATCTTATACACACAGAAACTTTAAACATGCAAATGCCCAAGCTTTTACACAGGCAGGTCTTTACATACAGAGGCATTTACACAAGAGTTCTTTACACAGATGCGGCAGATGCTTCTACACAGAAGCTTTTGAACACAGATGCCTTTCCACACAGAAGCATTTACCCAGATACGCTTTGACTTGACGTATACATGCCTATACACACAGAAGCCTTTAGACACAGATTGTTTTTCAGAGAATCACAGAAGCTTTGACGCAGAGAAGCCTTTACACAGAGAATCTTCTACACACAGAAGCTTTTACACACACAAGCTTTTCCACAGAAGCTTTTACACAGAGAAGCTTTTGAGCACAGGAGCTTTTCCACACAGACTCCTTTACACACAGAAGCTTGTACACACGGAGGCTTTTACGCACAGAAGCTTTTACACAGAGAAGCCTTTACACACAGACGCTTTCCCAGAGAAAAAACGATTCCACAGAGCAGCTTTTACAACTTCAAAAAACCGACATTTTACGTAAGTTTTTGACGTTCGGCCATCATATTGTGCGAAAGGGTTGCATCCGGCGTTGGAAAATCGCAATTTTTGACGTTGGACAATCATTTTGCGTGAAAGGGCTTCGCCTGACCTTGTAAAATCACAATTTTACACAAGTTTTATTTCGCGCGAAGCGGTTGTGCCTGACGTTTTAAAATGGATAAAGTCGCAATTTTGCACCATTTCTTGAACGTTGCATCTGACGTTAAAACATCTCAGTTTTCCCACAGTTATTGCCGTTTGACTTTCATGCCACGCTTGCATCTGAACTTTCAAAATCACAATTTTACACCAGTTTTTGACGGTTGACTCTGATTTCGTGCGAAGGGGCTGCGCCGGGTCCCACCAAATTTGCATTTTGCCACATGTTTGGATGTCCGACCTGCGCGATCTCTGCAGAGGATTGCCCGTGCCCAAAAGAAATTCACATTCCACCACATGCTTGGGCGTTCGAAACGCACGATCTCCGCAGACGATTGCTGCGGGCAAAGAAGTTTCGCATTTCACCACACCACATGTTTGCCCTCCGACATGCACGATCTCCGCAGAGGGTTGCCCAAAGACAAACAAGACCCGCATTTCGCCACATGTTTGGGTGTCCGACACGCCGCAGAGGGTAACGTTTCGTAAGCCACCGCCTGGCTGTCCCTGCCGCTAGAGAGAAATAGAAGAACTGGAGAAGTCTGATTTCGCAGGAGTTCAGATACAATTTGATCACCTGGAAGTTTGCTGAACTCCTGTGTGGAAACTCCTGTGTAACAATTTCTGTGCAAATGACCGTGCAGGCAGGAGTCTTGTAGGAGTTCAAGTAGAAGTGGATCACCTGCAAGTCAACTCCTGTGTACATAACATTTTCCAAGTTTTGTAGGAGTTCCCTAGAAGTCGATCACCTGTAGCTGATGTAGGTGATGTTGTCTATGTTGTAGATGATGAGGATGATGTTGTAAGTGATGTAAGGTTAGATAGGTTTGAAGATGTAGGTGATGTAGAGGATGCAGTGATATATAGATGATGATGTAGGTCATGTATGTGTTGTAGATGATGTATGTCATGTAGATGAGGTTGATGGAAAAAGATTGTGTAGGTTATGTAGATGGTGTAGGTGAGATAGATGATGGTGATGATGAAGGTGATGGTGATGATGATGGTGGTGGTGATGATGATAATGATGATAATGATGATGATGTAGGGAAGATGGTGCAGAAGATGTAGGTGATGTGGGTGATGTAGAGGATGTAGCTATGTAGATGATGATGCTGATGTAGGTAATGTATGTGTTGTAGAAAAAGCATGGCATATAGATGAAGTTGATGGAACAATGTGTAGGTGGTGTAGATAATGTAGGTGAGACAGATGTAGGTGATGATGATGATGATGATGATGATGATGGTGTAGATGTAGATGTAGATCTAGAAAAGATGGTGTAGAAGATGGTATAGAAGATGTAGGTGATGTAAATGACATAAGAGATGCGGATGATGTATGTTAGATAGATGAAGTGAAGAGTGAGGCGGACAGCAGTTCTTTGGGAAAAAACCCTTCGCACGAGCTTCGGGAATATTGGCCACAGTATTGCAAACGCTTTTGGAAAAGCGTTTTTTGATAAAGTGTTTGAGCTGTGATTGCGCCTTGCACGCCCGACCTCTAGAGTAAGAAGGCCGGGGCAATAAACATACTTCACTCATTGCGTGTTTGGCAGCTGTTTTTGTTTCCGGCGGTTGGGGATACTCTTTGGGCTTATTTATTTTTCCATATATTGGGAATAACACTCCCAACTGGCTAATTTTTTTTCGGAGGGGATGAAACCACCAACCAGTTATCTATTTTTTTCACATGGAACATCATGGAGCCCAATTCTCAACATGGTGCTTCCGAATGTTGAATTCAGATAAATTTAGGCGTACCCTCTGGTAATTTAACGCAACTATTGGAAATGGCCATTTATAGTTGATTTACCCATTAAAAATGGTGATGTTCCATAGTTATGTTAGTTTACCAAGGGGTATCATTAGGATCAACTACAATTACAATCCACTTCTCGGCTCTGCCAGCCTTTGTAGGCGATCCCGAAATCAAGTTCTGCAACACATCTCTGGCGTAGAGACAGTACTGTTAAGACTGATTTTGCCGAAGTAGGAAATCAACCGTGCCTCTTTGAAAATCGGTGTGATTTGACATTTTCTGAACGGATAATTCCCTATAAATGGATGTAACTGGCCAGATTGTATATATACATTATATGTGTATATTGATACAAATTATAAAGAAAGGGATGTTTTGAGCGCAAAAAAATATTTTGGGGATATGTTTTTTAAATATATTACTTACTGTTTTTTGTGTTCACAACACCTTTTGTAAGTAAGATAAGCCACTTTGGGTATGATGTCTATGATATATATGATGCATTTGATATATATGATACATATGATATAGATATATAAGTATTTATATTTATGATATACATGTTATGTATGATATATAGTTGATATATATATATGATATATATTTATGATATATATATGTGTGTGTGTGATGTAGATACAGTATATATGATATATATATATACAGTATATGATATATAGTATACATATGTATACATGTATATGAGATATATTTATATAGTACATATATATATGAGATATATTTATATAGTATATATATCATAGTATATATATATATATGATTTGTTTATCTTTAAATATATATGATATATATATAATTACATTATATATATTTTACATATATCATATATATATATGTATTATATTTTTGTGATATACACATATAGTATATGTATATATATACATACATATGTAATGATATACATATATACAATATATGTATATGCGGGTCTTTCCATTCCCACACAGAGAACCATCTCGGGTGATTTCTTTTTGCCTTTCCAGGCATTGAATGGCCACCTACCAGTGCAAAAAACCTTCGTGCAATTCGGGCTTCATGTCCAATCTACATTCAGCCGTCGCCGCAGCCGGTCCCTGTGATGCGTGGCCGAAGGTGTCAGACTTCGACCATGACAAAAATGATAGGATGACCCTCTGGTTATGACTAACATAGCCATGGAAAATCCCTCATAAATGGAAGTTTTAATGGGAAAATCATCTATAAATGGGCCATTTTCCATGGCTATGTTAAAAAACCAGAAGGTATGATTATCAGATTCAGATAGCCCATATAAGTACATAAAAATGTATTTACTGTACATATCCATATAAGTTATTGCTATAACCAGACAATATTTTACACATAGTGTGTATATATATATATGTATATATATATCTCGATAGTTTTGGTACTTTTACCCAATGGTTTTACCACTTTCTATGGGTCAATTGAGGAAGCATCTACGCTTCGGATGATGCCTGGACTTGCGCGCTGCTTATACGAAACCCAAAACAGGTGTGACGCAGTTTATATATATATGTATTCAATGATAATTTTTTTTGATGCTGTTGAAGGTGTTTAGTTGCAAAAGAATGATATTACTTATCGTTTTTCTTGCCATTCAGGACTTGCAACTCTCAACTCTTGTGACCCAAAAAATACGCCAAAGTAAACCAGCAGAACTGCCTGTTCGGTCCTGTGATTCTTGTGTTTATTTGCACGGCGATGGACAGGTTTTTGCAGCAATTAGTTTTATTTTTTTCATATTTGCAGATGATTATAATAACCTTTGGATGAACATAATGACCTCACAATCACATCAATGAATATTAAACTGATTGTTGATGTGGGGCACAAACATTTGGAGAAGACGAGAGGCCTTATTTCAGTTATTTTCGCGTCATTGAATTATTATATTTAAGCCAGATAAACATTATATAATTCGATAGCGACTTGCAGATATTGATGGTGCATTTGTCTTTTCCTCCGCAGTTTGAGACGGGTTTGTGTCAGACACTATTGACCCTTATAGATATGTCAATGGGAAATACACCCATTAATAATGGAGGCTTTATGGGGAAAAACATCTATTATATACATATAGACATATAGATTGGGGATTTTCCAGCAAACCCTGTTTGACCAGAGGGTAGTAGATGAGCCAACAGAAAGTTTAAGGCTACTAGTACAAACAGAATTCAGAACAGCTCAAAATCACAAAAACTCCCAACAATGGATGGTTGAACACTGAAAATCAACGATGTTGTGAGTGACCCGATGGGCAGCTTTCACCTGGTTTCCCAGTTTTGTTTCCACGGGAAAACCATGGAAAAACCATTTGTAAATGGAGGATATTGTCAGCTTAGTTCACCCGAGGATATCTATTTTGATGATTTTTGACGAAGCTTTGCCAAGCACAACCTGTCCTCCCGAAGAATTTGGCGTGCATGCTGCGGGCAGTTTCAGTGCCTGTGGAGATTTCAATTCCTCATGGCCAAAGGGCAGGAAACTGCTTTTCTTGGGGGAAAAATCCAAGAATTGGGTATTGAAAATATATGGATCCAGGGATGGTTGAAATTTGAGGTTTAAACATCTTTAACAATGAAAAAAAACATGGGGTGAACCAAGTACAGGGGTAACCCATTTTGGGGTGCCTAAGAGGCTCTCCGCATGTGGATGCGCTGCAGTCGATATTTTTGATAGTATGAGCCAATGGTCATAGCCCTGTGAACAGGGGCTTCCAAAAGCGAAAACAAGATAAAACAAGCAGATTCAACGAATTCCTGGCTTTGGATGGACTTGAGTGGTTTGACCATGGCAAAATTGGCAAATCGATTTGCGCATGTTCGAAAAGTGGCAGCAGCACATCCAGATCTTGTCAGCGCACGGCAGCACATTGCCTTGCGAGCGACGAGCGACACCTGCGTCGGACTTCGTCGGCACCATGGCAAATGTGTTGCTTGCCCTTCTGAAGAAACCAGGCTGCCCAGGCCCTTCTATTATCTGGTCGCGTTCGGGTCAGATCGGGATTTTGTGTGGTCCCTTCAATACCCCGATGCTCCATGTATGGAATATTTACCTACATTTGGGCCATTTTTGGGGTAAATGTAGATAAATATTCCATACATTGAGCATCTGGGATATCAATCAATCGTGCAATCGTGGTTGTTGAGCAGTTCGTTGCGCGGGCCTCGTGAAAAAAACGTAAAACTCAATGTCCGATGTCAGGGTATGGGTAGTTTTTAGATATGTTGAGCTTAAGATTCTTTACAAACCTTTGGATTGGACACGAACTGACAAGTTTCATCAAGTTTCAGCATTCCTGACTTATCAAATCTGAAACAGGGGCTTGTCGATCTCCGGAATGGCATACCCTTCACTGCTGTTTGGTTTCGCGCAGTAATGTTTCGTGCATGGCGAGAATGGTGCACCACAAAGCTCCCGCGATTTTCGCTGGGCGACCTGGAAATGGACGTTGGGTCGATGAACTGTCAACTCAGGTCGGTCGCTCAGACGTCTACATGATGTCCAAAGAAAACACGTTGCATGTGGCGAATTGAATAATTGAATTATGAAGGGCAGCGCATTTTGTATCCGACCAGTGACGACATCTATGTCTTTGCTCCAGTCTCGATGGATCACCATCCGCATTTCCGAACGGACATACATCAGCAATTGGGTATACAGTACACATTTCTCTTGACCAAACTGTATGAATCAGATTTTCAAAGTTGGAATAAACATTTCTTTAAACGTATTCTCTTCAGAGTCCCAAACACGTAGATGAAAAACGTGGGATGAACGTGGATCCTCACTAAGTATATTATGCGCCTTCCTCTACGGACTAAGTACTGAGTCGTTTCATAGGGTTTGTTGTTGTAAGCAAGATTGAACACCCTACTGTATCAGTACGTCATCTAGTTGGATGACAGGTCGGCGCTGCTCCGTTGATCCATGGCTTTTGAAGTTTTGACGTTCTACTAACCTGCCAGAATTCTCACCCTTATGATCTATATGTGGATTCTTGAAGTTTTGACATCAAAAATCGTTTAAAATTGGTCATGTTGAATGGAGAAACCAATGCTTTGGGGATCCAGCAGTTTGGGAAATACCTGTTTCACCACTGCGGTTCCTCTATGAGAGGAAGTTGAATCACATCACTTTGTCAAATTGATGTGTCCAAACTTGGCACCACCATTTTATCCAATGATTTACAGTATCATCACTTTCCCCGTGTTATGTACAAACATACCCCCCTGTAAACTAAAATAGACAATACAAAGCCATGGTTTCCCAACGAGTGATCTGCAAACGGTGGGTCAACAGTTTTTATTCTCACGGTCAAACACATGCCCAGTGAAACATGACATATTTTGCCTGTTGACATATTCATTCGCATGACCTGACTGCTGTCCACACAGGTCATGTTGCCAGTTTGAAAGTTCAGCCGGCGCGAGGCATGATATGAACTTGTCAGGTGAGTATGATTTTGAAAAACATCCTGGGAACACATATTTTAATGCTTTCTATTATTTCTATTTAATTAAGTTGCCAGGAATCATCAGGAATCATATGATTTAGCTGTCTCAATTTTCCCCATTGTACTGTAGTTGATTCAGTTTGATTCAGGAGATCATTGGGATGAAAATCATCATGCCTTGCTCGCCATGATGCGGCGAAGACTGCTACCCTAAGGCTCTTTTGGTGCAGAGTTCCACTGCATTACAAGCTGTTTCTGGCTTACACTGGGCATGTTTGATCATATAGCTAAAGCAAAGCCTAGGGATTCACTATGTCTTCCTGAAACCTGAAACCTGAAGCTTTTTCGAAGAGTGTTGTATAATTTTTTGATCCTAAAATAATCACATTTCTGTAAACCTTTCCTGAATCTTTGTGGTGGAATCATGGAAGTTTGTAGCTGAAAGCAGCCGGGGAGCGAGCTCAGCCCATTCCCGTTCCCGTTCGTAAATCGAGCCGGCTGACGGCACTTCGGCTGACGGAACCGAAATGTGATATTCTTAGCATGTGGGGAACGACGGGAACTAAGAAAGCTATATGGATATATATATATGGAAATGTTTCAGGGCGAGGATTTGAGTCGTATTTTTGTCCATTCAGTCTCTGGTTTTTCTATGATGTTCTATCAAAATTAAATATGATATGATATGTTGATTCTAGAACAAAGAATCTAAATAGATATATCATATCTCATATCATATGAGAGCCAAGTCTAGATATTAGCTATGGAAAATAGCCATTTATAGTTGATTTATCCATTAAACATGGTGATTTTCAATAGTTATGTAAACTTTTACCAGAAGGTAGATATATGAGAGCCAAGGAAACCAAAAAAACGACCTCGCCGACGGCATCACCGTCGTGTGACTGGAGTTCCATTGGCTGGGAACCCACGGGTTTCCATCCGCGTCCTTTTGTTACGGCGATCTCACCGTCGTTTTGATCATACAAGCACATCATGATATATTGATATTTTTGTATATATATACATATACACATTATATACGTATATTATATAAATTGTATATATATATAATATTATATACATACATTGTATATACTATATATATATATTATATTAGAAATATGTATACATATGTATAGAGACACCATGATATATATATATAGATAGATAGATAGATAGCGTATAGATTTTGGAAACATATAGAGATGCCATGTTTTTTTGGAATGAACTAGAAGTATATATCGTAATTTGCCCAGATTCACGACATACACTGACATACACCAATGCACACCGAAACCCCATGGTTCCGCAGCTGTGCACCCGCGCTCCTCCGCTGCGCCCCGTTACTGCTGGGCGCAGATACTTTTTAACGCTAAAATAGCGCTTACGGCCCCGACAGGCAGAGTAGATGAAAAGGTAACAGGATGAACCATTAAAAAAAAAACACTAACAGACATGAGTTCTTTTTTGGAATTGTGGATGGTTGCGAAATCCTGCACCAGTTGGTAGATCCATGTTTATCCAAATAAACAATCCCACTATTACAGTGTTGAATAGTTACCAACTGGTTCAGGATTTCGCAACCATCCACAGTATGTTGCAAAATGGTGTTTACACATGTTCTACGTTCACAGGGGCATAGCCAATTTTTGATGTTTTATGATTGCAATATATTAAGCAATGATCATGACAAGTCTCCCAGACATATCGATTCTCTCAGGCAATTTTTCCCGTGATTTTCGCGATGTTTGCGAGGCATTTTGTTTCACTCCAGTGCCCAAATCGGGTCATATCCAGTCATTGGGGTTCGACAGGAAAATGGCGGATTTTTAGGACTTGTTCTCAACGATCCTTAGCCTCTGGTAAACTACCTACCCTCCAGTAAATTAACATAGACCCTGGTAGATTGGGGTTGGAAGATTAGTTTCCTCTAAAAATTGGTGATTTTCAGGGTCGAACTGTTAATTTACCAGAGGGTAACAGCTATTGAAAATGGCCATAGAAATAGATGGTTTACCGTAAACCCATGAAAAGTGGTGACTTTCCATAGTTATGTAAACGTGTACCAGAGGGTAAACTATCCCTGCGGGAGGGCCCGGGCTGATCATTTTGAGCTCCCCATGTCGCCAGCTTCAGCTGGAAGGCGGCCAATGCGGTTTCTTTTGTTGAAAGATACTTTTGGACATCATTTATATCAATGATTTATTGCTGAAAAAATCCCAAACATCAGATCATCAAATCATCCTCATGAGTTGTTGGTTAATGTTGGTTATGCTATGTGTACACTGTAATATCATATGATGTCCCCATTCCGAAGATGTTCCCCTCAGTTTCTCTTTGGTTTTCATATGTCACAATTTCTCGCAAGTTTCGCTCATCATCCTCCAGTAGCTTGCCTGTTGTCGAGCCTGCCGGGTCGCGATTTATAGACAGCCAGCGCTTTGGCCCAGGGAACGCGATCTTATCCCATCGCTCCAACGAACTGCGTTTCGGCTTGTCGAGTAGTGGAGATGAATCAGATGAATTCGTCGGGATCAGTGTGTCGGGTCTTTTGTTCGCATTTTTGGTGACAAAAAACATCACTGGTTGGTGGTTTGGAACATGTTTTTTTTTTTTAAAAAAAAAACTATTGGGAATTTCATCATCCAAACTGCAGTACTCATATTTTTCAGAGGGGTAGGTATACCACCAACCAGATCAAACAAACATGTGATGCACTTGAGTCACTTGGTGACTTCCAGCTGCCATCCCATCTGGCTACACCGCCCTGCCCTTGGCTGATCAGTTTGGCACAGCGGCCCCGTGGAACCAACAGATGTCCCAAAATAGGGATGATATGCATCACGACGCATCAAGAAAATGATATCTGTGAGTCACGTGAGCAGCATAGATGTCCTTTTCCCATTGGTTGGTTGATTAATAGAGGGGTTTGAAGAAACCCCTTTAACAACAGGTAAATGATGATAGATGGTATACCAAACCGGCCCTTCTATTTTCACCAAAAAGACATTATTGGTGAGCAGTGTGATTTCACCCTGGTTGATTGGTTAAAACGCACCACGGGAGATTGAGCATTACCAGTAGTACCGCGCAAGGCGGTGGCGGAAGTTTCAAAAATAGGAAACCTATAGGAGACCTTGGTTGTTGTGAATCAGGGATGGCAGAGCGAAGCCACTGATGGACTGAAAGATGCTTGATCTCTCTCTCTCTCTCTCTACCTACCTATCTATCTAGCTGTCTAGTTTTCTAGCTATTTGTCTATCTATCTATCTATCCATCTATCTATCTTTCTAATCTAATCTGATCTAAATCTAATCTAATCTAATCTGATCTAAATCTAATCTAATCTAATCTGATCTAAATCTAATCTAATCTAATCTGATCTAAATCTAATCTAATCTAATCTAATCTGATCTAAATCTAAATCTAATCTAATCTAATCTGATCTAAATCTAATCTAATCTAATCTAATCTATTCTATCTATCTATCTATCTATCTATCTATCTATCTATCTATCTCTCTATCTCGCTATCTCTCTGTCTGTCAGTCTGTCTGTCTGTCTGTCTATCTGTCTATCTATCTATCTATCTATCTATCTATCTATCTATCTGCAAGATCAAAAACGAAGAAATTCTGCGAGAGTTCCTTAATGTTGAACATAACAACGTCCAAAACGAAACAATTCTGCGAGACGTCTTCATTTTTTGAACTTGACAACATCCGAAACAAAGCAATTCTGCGAGACTTCCTCATTGTTCGAAGTCGAAGACATCAAGACTTCAAAAATGGAAAGTTGAGTGCAGAGCTGACAGCCTCGTACCAATGCGTTTTGCGATTTTTCCAGTCCACCTGTCTAAAGTACTGCGCCTGCCACGGAAAATGGATGCCAGGTCATACGAAGTGCTGCACCTGTCACGCAAAATCATCTTAGCAAACCTGCACATCTGATACTCCAAAATGCAACCCTTCTCAGGAAATCAGCGCCCTGACCTCCTAACATCTCTCATGAACATGTCTTTTGTACTGCGCCTGCCACGGAAAATGCATCTTTGCAGATCCTCTTCAAATGTCCCATGCCTGCCATCGTTTTTGG
The DNA here is from genome assembly GCA_947184155.2 of Cladocopium goreaui. Lineage (NCBI taxonomy): Eukaryota > Dinophyceae > Suessiales > Symbiodiniaceae > Cladocopium > Cladocopium goreaui. The sequence goes on along the minus strand of CAMXCT020003701.1, from coordinate 27,833 downwards.
AAATGCTACAAAGCCCTCACGTTTTGCTCACTATTGAAGAGGTGCACAATCCCTTGCGCCTGCCACGCGAAACGACATCTGAACTTCCAAACGTGGTCCGAACCCCTAGTGTTTTTAACATTTTGACTTCGAAATGTGCTTCGCGCCACAACGCCGTGCACTTGTTCGACATCTCAACTTGCAAAAGTGGTCCGACAATGGTGTGTTTTGTACATTTTGACTTCGAAATGTGCTTCGCGCCACAACGCCGTCCACTTTTTCGACATCTCAACTTCCAACAGTGGTCCGAGGCTGAGGTGTTTTATACATTTTGACTTCGAGATGTGCTTCGCGCCACAACGGCGTGCAATTTTTCATCTCTCATCTGGCCAGCTGGCTCCGCACCCACCGCTTTAGCGAGCCTACTTTTCGACCCTCCAGAGCCACAAATCATTGGAAAAACACAGTGTTTCGCGACTTTCCTACCTTTTCGCGCATCTGCATCTTCTTTCTTCTGACTCTTTCTCTTCTCTGATCTTCTCTCTTCTAATCTTTCTCTTCTCTCTGCCTCTGCCCTGCTCTGCTTTTCATCTCTGATCTTCTCTCTTCTAATCTTTCTCTTCTCTCTGCTTCTGCCCTGCTCTGCTTTTCATCTGTCCATGTTGTCGGAAGTTTGACTTCTAAACTTCCTTCGATCAGTATCGATGGATTATGGGAGCCTCTATTGATGAACCGCAATGGGACAACAGACCCATTTTGAACAGTGCTCATGTTGTGACTCAGCCAGAGAGATCTGCAAAGATCTACGCTGATAATGTAGGCAGCATTGGAACATTTTTTATTTTTTCATTCAGTTGGGAATTTCATCATCCCAACTGACGAACTCATATTTTTCAGAGGGGTAGGCATACCACCAACCAGCAGATTCTTTGGCAACCAAACAACATCCGATCGCCGAGACGCACCACAACGCCTCAATCGAAAGCCCCCTTTGGATCACCTGGCTGGTCGGCTGAACTGATCACCCGGTTGGACGTGAACTGATCGGAAACCACGGCAGAGTTGCGTCCAGAGCCCAGTGGAAGGACACCTTCACAAGTCGTGACAAAAACAAGGGGCGGACTCCGGGTACCGCGCTGGAAGAAGAAGCTGAAGAGTCCTCCCAGAAGCCATTCCGAAACCAAAGCTTTTGGATGTTTTTTGATTGTAAGGGAGAAAGAGCAAATGTTTGCTACCAACAGACAATTTTTTGATTTTTCGGGAGTTTCTTGAATGGTAGTAGCCTATTTCACCATTGGTGTCCCCTACTAATGCCAATGCCGGTAACCAGGATGACAACTGTAGGGGCCCAGCGCCTGGATTGCAGGTGTGATTTCTCTCCGAATTAGGAGACTTGTGACTATTCAAACATATTTAATTTAGATGAAGATGCATTTAAAGGGACCCGTATGAAAAAATCATTCTGATGTGGTTTCTAGCCTAATATCATACATATAGTTATATGCATGCACATACTATCATAAAACATATATGTAGGTGTGTATGTACGCATCTTACTGTAGCACAAGTCTTGTCCATGTGCCTCCAAGCATGTCCAAGAAGCATGTTTCCACTTCTGCCAGCCTCCATATGCTGCTAATAAACTTCCATTGCTTGGGGAGGCGAGTACACCTTGAATATTATATATGATACATATCATAGGGTGTATATGTAATAGTATGCATTCTCCCTCTTCGCAGTGTCATATGTTGGGGATGATTGGTTACACGTTGACAGATCGATGGCTGGCAATTTCCCATGGAGAATGGCTATAGCATGCTATAGCTACGGGGTACCACATTTTCTGGTCACTCCCGGTATTGTTTCTGGTTGGTGGTTGGTAAAGCAACTATAAATCACCATTAGATCCCCATTAAATGTACAGTACTGGTTGATGGTTTGGAACATTTTTTATTTTTCCATTCAGTTGGGAATATCATCATCCCAACTGACGAACTCATATGTTTCAGAGGGGTAGGTATACCACCAACCAGTGTTTGATATGCCAATGTTATCCATTATACAACGTGGCAATATACAACGTCCATCGCTGGTTATTGTAGCATACTGAGTCGTCATATTCATGGATATTTCCGGAAACAAAGCACACATATATACATACATAATATAAATAAATGTTTATATATATATATATGGTATGTGTTTACTAATATATATAAATATATATATATATATATTAAGATATCATTTTTTAATCCCCATGTGTTTATCTGTGCTATAAACCGGCAGAGTCCCTTTCTGAAACTACCAGGAGCTCCTCCCTGGAGTCATCAACCAGATCGGTCGCTAGTCACAGTCGACTCGACGTCGACGAAGGAAAGGCGTTTTTTTTTCATATGGGATATCAGATTGCCACAATCGAATTGGATATGTAGTTGGCCATGTAGCTTGGGAATCTGATTATTGTGTTAATCTGATAACTATAGTTATTTGAGTTTGGGAATCTGATAGAGAAGTATGCTGATAAGCAGTTCTACCACGAGAAACAGATGTTGACCATCTATGTAGGCTTATGTGATGTGACCTAGCAGTATTTAATCTCATTTGATCACTTTTAATTTGTCCATACAGCATACAGTGGCATGATACCTATGATAGTGACTCGGAAAACTCACAGCTCCACCAAAGAACAAGTACATTCCTGAAATAGGGGTACCCCCAAATCATCCATTTATAGATTGATTTTCCACTATAAACCAGCCATTTTGGGGGGTATGTCCTATGATTTTTTTGTTATATGATCCCTTCCCCCGAATCAGTCCAAAGTCCCGCAAGCCCCTGGTGAGATGTACAAGCCTTATTCATGGGGCCCAGTCATGGGGGGTATTGAACATCACGTCTGTAGACTTTTTTCACCATGCAGATATGGGAATATATATATACACATACATACATACATACATACATACATAGATAGATAGATAGATAGGTAGATAGATAGATAGATATACAGATGAATATATCCCTATTTCAAGATGCTTCAACCACATACACTGTTTTGAAACTCCGATCTTCGGTCAAAAAAAAGGGGATTCAATCTCCAAACATCAGACAACTATAGAAAATTATATACTGTAGATGTAAAACCATCTAAAACCATCTAAAACCATCTAAAACCATCTAAAACCATCTAAAACCATCTAAAACCATCTAAAACCATCTAAAACCATCTAAAACCATCTAAAACCATCTAAAACCATCTAAAACCATCTAAAACCATCTAAAACCATCTAAAACCATCTACCCTCTAGTAATTTAATATAGCTATGGAAAATGGTCATTTATAGTTGATTTACCCATTAAAAACGGTGGTTTTCCATAGTTAGGTTAGTTTTCCAGAGGGCAAAAACCATCTAAAACCATCTAAAAACCATCCAAGAACCATCTAACAACCATCTAAAACCATCTAGAAACGATCCAAGAACCATAAAAACATGCCTCAATCTTTGATGGTTAAAAGCTGAGATTTTCAGCCTTCACGAGGTGCTGAGAACCTCATGAGCCTGAAACGCATCGCCGAGGGCTTCTCTGGAGGCTGTACCAGAAATGATCGAAATGGAGAAAAATCGTCACTAATTTTCAACATTGTTACTATTACTATCACTATTAAGTCTCATCAATGAGAACTATAATTTGTCACCATTAATAAATACGTGTTCACTGTTCACTGTTTTTTTTTTTATCTATACTTTTTACTGTCACTAACAATGTTATAGTAGTTTTATGTTTTTGTTTGTGTGTAAGTAATAGAGATCAACATTAAAATCACTAACATGTCTTGTGAAAGTCACAGCCGAATTTTAACAAGGAGGAATTTCATGACTAAGAATTCGGATGTCGCTATGTCACCAACAGAGTTGTGCTTTGACCCAGAAATGGCGCTTTCAGAACACTCAGAACAGGGGATTTGACGCACACGTGCCATGGGGCTATCACTGCTCCAATCAGTTGTCAGATCATCAATGAGGAGACCGGCAAGAAACAGATGCTATTTGACCATAAGAAACATGATACCTTCTGGTTATAACATAACTATGGAAAATCACATTTTTTTATGGGTAAATCAACTATAAATCACCATTAAATGTACTGATTGGTGGTTTGGAACATGAATTTTATGACTTTCCATCGGGAATTTCATCATCCCAACTGACGAACTCCATCATTTTTCAGAGGGGTAGGTATACCACCAACCAGTGATAGTTGCCAAAGAAAAATGCTATGATCATGGTGATTTTAACTTCCGGTTAAACTACTCGGTCGTTTTTCACACGGAGAATCCCACCCTCAACCAGCAAGGAAAGAAACACCACCGGACTGTTTTCAACTGGGTAGCCACCTTAGAACCGGATCGAACACCTGGGTCATGAATGATCATCATGAATCATCAATAATACCCTTTGGTAAACGTTCACATAACTATGGAAAATCACCATTTTTTATAGGTAATTCCACTATTTCTATGGCCATTTTCCATAGTTATGTTAGTGTAACAGAGGGTAAATAATGAATAAACAAGAATCAATCATCACTGGTTGGTGCTTTGGAACCATGGAATTTTGAATGACTTGCCATATATTGGGAATTTCATCATCCCAATCTGACGAACTCCATCATTTTTCAGAGGGGTAGGGCTCAACCACCAACCAGATAATCACTATGAATCATCAATATCATCAATTATGATGATTCATAATGATTCAAATGTGATATATTGATGATCAAATTTCAATAATTCATTTATGATCATTATGTGATATATTGATCAATATTGTAAATAATCATTACGACCAGATAATCTTGATCATTATTCTCAAAATTTCTCATTCAAATGTGGCAATTTCATGCAATTTCGCATCATGACAAGTGGTCTGGCCTGTGCAAGGCATGGAAGAGAAGAAAGATGAGGCCACTGTGGTGACTCCGAGACGTGGGAGATATCCATACTGGGGCTACTGGTGTACTGGTGCTAAACGCATGGAATTTTCGGGAATGATCCCAGTAAATCACTAGTAATGTCATCATCCCAGCAACCCCATTCCCCATCCAGCAACCCTACGTAAAATGCACCAGTAAGAAAATGGTGGATCCCCAGTTGTCACCATGGTTTCAAGAGTAAGGGGGTACTCCCACGACTTAGGAAACCGACTTCGGAAAGGGGGTGTAGATGGTACGCAACTGGGATAATGGGACAGATATGAAAAAATTGGATTATAGATGTGGATAATCATATTTATATGATGATGTTGATGATTTTTAGGAATTATTCATTGATGGGAATATACAACTAGCCAGCAATGATGGGAATTGATGGCAATTTTTAGGGTGGTGATTGAAAATGGGAAGGACCCAGTTTCAGACAATCCAGTTCTAGGCTGATATCACATCCATTTATCAGCCTGGAAACTGAATATTGTCACTGCTGGGCTTCCGTGCAAGTTCATGATATTGACTTTCTCCCCGACTTGCGATATTATATGTACAGTATATTTCATCATATATGATGTATATATATATAATCATGTCTATGCTATATGGCTATATATGCTATATTTATTATCTGGTTGGTGGTTTCAAGTATTTTTTATTTTCCATAATATATGGGATGTCATCCTTCCCATTGACGAACTCCATCATTTTTCAAGATGGTAGGTATACCACCAACCAACTATATATAGCACTGCATTAGATTTGCCCAGCATTGCTGTCGCAACTGGTGCGGAGCGCGTATTGGGATCGCCTGAGGTTTCTAATCAAGGTCTGAAATTGAAGCTTTGAATTTATCGAATATTCATATATGTATATGCTTATATATAGTACATATATATAGATATACATATTCTGAATATACTCGTATGTATATATATACATATTGTAGAATCTATATATATATATTGTAGAATATATATATATATATTCTACAATATATATATATATATTATAGATATACATATTATGATTATATATATATACATATTGTAGATTATATGCATATATGAATTATATGACTATCATACTATAGATATCTATGGTCTATGGTGTTTGACGAGCTTGATGATGAATCCCAGGACTCTCTGAATCGTTCCTGGTGGTAATTTGACAGTTTGTTTGCTATGGAAAATGACCCATTTATAGATGGTTCACCTATTGAAAAGGTGATTTCCCATTGTTGTGTTAAATTTCCAGAGGGTACTTTCCCCATGTTTTCTCAGTTGAAATCGACTGAACTCATTGCGTAGTATTGAGATGTATTGAGTCTTTCCCACAGCTGCTTGACTGTCCGTGTTTGTTGGCTCAACTTTTTTTAGTTCACCTCCATTTTCCCTTGCGTCACTCCCGTTTGAAACCATGGCATTTCCAAGCAAACATTGTTTGACCCAAGAACGGGATAGATACCCCCAAATGTCCGTTTTTACTTAGGGACTTAGGGAAGTGAGGATACACCATGGTATTTTGTGGAGTTTCCCATAGTTGATGTTCAAACAACTCCATGTTGGTGTTTCCTCCAAAGCGAGTCCCTTTTTTTCGTCATGGTATTTGGCGAGCGAGGACATCCCTGACATCGGTGAGAACTTCGAAGAAGTCAGCAAGCAGTGAAGGCAGTGAACCTGGGGATTTGGTGAACCAGGGGATTCCCGAACGACAAATTGATGTGGAAGCCATGGCATCATGGCCCCATGGCCCCCTCATGATTTTCCGGAGGGATCCAAGATGTAGCATGATATTCAACAAGGGGCTGACAGCAAGGCCATGAGTTTCAACAGATTTTTTGGCATGCGTGAAATTAAACCAAACGGATAGTGAAGTGGAATATATAGCCAGTAGCGCTTGGTTCAAAGTGGAGATTTATTCAGTTCTAGATTGGGATACTACAAACAAAATAATGACAAAAATATATAATGGGGATAAGGCCAACACCAACCAATAAGCCCTGAGCCCTGATATACATATTCCTGGTTTCTAGCAGGTAGACATGATTTTGGTGGTTAAGTCAAATAGTGTTGAATCACAAATTCCCACCGAAGAAACATCATTATAAAATTATAATTATATGGATCCAAGTTAAGTCAAGTAGTGTTAAATCCCAAAAGTTGTACATTTGCCAGAAGTCCTTCAAAAAGGCTGGGAAATTGGGTTGAGCCAGCAAGGAAAGGTGTACATTGAGGCATAGACAAAAGCTAAATGGCTTTGTCCGAAAATGGGGATACACATAAAATATTAGTTTAAAGGGTCGAAATCGTCATAAACCTTGGGATTTGGGGGTACCTATTTTCATACAAGGCTAAATGAATCAAACCACAATGAACATTGCAACAGGTTGGTTGCTGCTTACGATGCCAAAGATAATATCAACTCCTAATTGCTCGCCATTACATTTTCTTTGATCATCTTACGATCACCATGGCATGACAATTCTTCCTTTATCCCATGAGGGATACCATAAGATATATATTATATATTATATTACATATTATATATTATGTATTATATATTATATATTGTATATATAATATATTATATTATATTATATTACATTATATTACATTATATTATATTATATTATATATTATATTATATTATTTTATTATATATTATAATATATTTTATTATATTTTTATATATTATCAATGATTATAGATTATAGATTATATATTATATATTATTTATTATTTATTATATATTATATATTATATATTATATATTATATTTTATATTTTATATATTATTTTATATATTCTATAATAATATTATGACCATCTTCACTTTGACCGACCGTCATCATCAGCATCATTCAGGCAATAAAAGAGATCCGCAGATCAATCAATCCGACAGATGGAGAGATGGACACAGAACCGGCACAGCAAAATATTAATAACGTTACATATAAATAATGTAATTTTTGAAGGAATTACATTGAAAAAGAGGATGATGTAAATAAAACACTATTTTAATACATGTATACATAGTTGTATATAAACATTATGACGAATAAATATGAATTAATTTATTGAATATGTTTATTGATACATTTGGTATATTATATGTTAAATGGGGCATATTGTTGAAACGGGCACACCGTTAACGTTAGAGTGAAAAAGTCGTATTAGCTCGTGAAAAGTCGTCTCGGGAGGCCGTGCGACGCACCATAATTGTCTGGTTGGTGGTTTGGAACATGATTTTTTTTTTTTCCGATAGTTGGGAGGATGAGCCAATCTGATTTTTTTATTTTTCAGGGTTGAAACCACTAAGTAGTTTTTAATAATTGTATTATTATTTTTTTGTTTTGGAGCTGTTTTTAAATATTTAAGGGGATATAAAATTATATTTTTGTAAATTTGATATCTCCATTTATTATTTATAAATATATACATATAAAATATTTTTTTAATATATATATATATATATTAATTAATATTTAAATATATTTAATTATTAAATAAATATATAATTATATATATATATCTATATGAAATCCAACTTAAAATTATTTTATATATATATATATTTTTTTTTTTAAAGGAATTTATTATGAATTTTTGTAACGATATATTTTAATTATTATTTATTTTTATTTTTATTTTTTATTTTTTTAATAAAATATTAATTAAATAAATCTTAATCCAATAAAATATAATATATTTAAATTAAAATTTTATAAATATATATTAAACAATAATATAAAATATATTAATTTATATTTTTGTATATATATTTTTTTTCTAAAAAAAAATCTATATTATCGATATTATTTTTAATATTTATTTTTATAATATTTTATATATAATAATAATATTATATTATATCTTATATATAATTAAATATTATTATTTTTTTAAAATTACTTTATATTTATATAATATATATTTAATAAATTAACCAAAAAAAAAAATATTATTATAAAATATAAATTTATAATTAAATATAATATATAAAATACAATATTAAATATTTTTTAAATACAATTTCCTTGCAAATCCGAAAATTAAATTTACCGATATTTTTGACTAAAAACTAAATTTTACGAGGATTTTTGCTTTATTTCGGTTCGATAGAATTCAATAATTTTTTTCCTTTTATTTATCGTTGCCAATTTTTTTCCCCATTGGTCATTATTACACTCCCATGCACAGAACCATAAATAACGACCGAAAACTATATCGATTCAATGCTGAATTTGACTTAAATCCCATTTGAAATTATTACTTTTTCAATTACCTTCAGATCACAGTCCCTAATTGGTCTTTCCAATTTGCAATGAAAACCCACTAAGACAAACATTCCGGAGCCTTTGCAAAGCAAATTCGTGGCGGTTTCCCTTAAAAAATAATACGATTTTTTGCGTAAATTTCCAAATTAAAAAAATGTTTCTTAAGGTTTCACGTTCGGTTCATGTTCGGTTCACGATAATAAATTTTTTTTTGTTAATAATAATAAATTTTTAGAGGTCCCATTTATGTTCGGTTCATACTAGTAATATTGGGTCTGGTCCCTGATAATTTATATATTATGTATTCGTGGTGATTCCGGTCCTGGATTCCCAATAATAAAATAATACGAAATACCCAATAATAAACCATAAATCGGATATTTGATAAATAAAAATATATATTTATCCTAAAATTTATATTATTTTTTAAAGAATTAAAAAAAAAAATTATCCATATATAAATTATATATATATATAATTATATATATACTATAAATCACCAAATATAATTTCATATATACCAATTCAAAACCATCAAAATATCAACAAAAATCAATCAAATAATTAATCAAAATTACTTAAAAACACCATACCACCCACAAAATTCAAATAAAAAATAATAAAAATAGGTTCCTATCAAACAATAATATCTAATTATTTAAAAAAACAAAATTATCAACCTCAAAAAATAATAATAATTTATATAATATAATATAATATGTATAAAAATATAAAAAAATCCCCGTTCAGATTGGGCCCGAGGGGTTGGGAGCCCCATTTTGTAGCTACAGAACGGCGTCCCCAAGGTGCCCTTCTTACAAGTTGGCAGAACCCAACGTTCACCGAGGAAGGTTTTTGTTACAAAATGGCAGTTCAAGCTGACCCCTAGTTACAAAATGAGTCCCCGATTTTGCTCGAATCGCATCCGCTCGCATCCGTTGGCTCGATTTGCCCTTTACAGAATGGTGGGGACTGGGGGTGGCTATACTCGCACTATCTTAGGATCCCTGGGAAGTAACGTGCAACAGCCCGGCCAACCCGAGTCGCGGTTCATTTTTTCCGTTCTTTTGCGTGCATCCGTCTGTTTTGGCGTGACGCTGTCTGAGTGGCCAAGCTAAACATTAAATACAACGTTGGATGTCATAATCAAAAAATATATAAATATCGATATATATATATATACCTAGAATTTCCCCCTATGCATTATTTCAGCCCCTGGGCTAAAGGTAGGAAATTTCAGAACTCACATGTGATTTCAGACCCTAAGCAAAAAATCAGTACCTGAGAAATTCTGATTGTGCAACATTTGGAGGGTTGTCCCCAACATGTGTGAATGTTGAGAACTGGACAAGTGGCAACTTTCATTTTGTCTTTTTCGCTTGCTCTCCAAAGATCAGGCTCAACGCAGCCAACGACGCGGCAATGCCAAACAAATTGCAGCTAGTTTAGCTTGTTTGAACATGTTGAGGTTCATATTATATAATTGAGTTTACTGCAGATGGCACTTTCAACAACGAAGTTTAGGAATCAAAAGCTGGAAGCCAAAAGGTCATTGCCTTCGCCTAGACTTCCCAAATCTCTGGATTACAAAATTGGCTTTGACTTTATACGCTAAAAGCGTGTTGCTGACTATGCAACGATACCCGATTCTGCGCGATTGGCGACTGACACGGCCAACGAAGTCTTCAGAACTACTTGTATCCCAAGTTGCTGGATTGATGGAAAATGAATTGTTCTTTGTTCTTTCCAGGTCAAAGTAGATATGCCCCAGTGCGTGCGCCTTTGGCACTAAACCAAAAAGAGTGAGTCTTTGGCTGTATGCCAAAGCTGCTAGACGGCTATACGTCTTGCAAAAACCATTCGCCATCTCAAAAATTTGTTTTCGACATCCCGCTGGCAACCAAATGCCATGCCTGTGAATCGCTTGAAATGCCAGTCCCTGCTCGCACCCCAACTTGATAAGTCTCAGCAACTCAATTTCTCCCAACTCGTTGATCTTGAGACTGCTGAAAAACATCAGATACTTCAACAGCAAAATTGTGTCAGCACCCTTGCACCCGACGAAAGGAAAGGAAGTCCCAGTTGCAAAATGCAGCTTTTCCTTGCTAAAGCTTCTAATGCTAGCAGGTTTTTTTCCCGTCACCTCACACCACAAGCTGAAATGCGACCATGCTCGGCTCAATCTTTCCGTAATGGCAAGTGACTCACCTGGTGAAGTTGGATCGTCGTAGAAGGTCTCCAGGCACAGAAAGATCAAACAACTTGCGATGAAGTTGCGTGCAATCCCAAGTCGAAACACATGAAATGGATCGTGCCGGAAAAATGCAGCAGCAGGGCCTGTGCCCCAGTCTTCGAACTCCAAAGCATCGTATGGCGGAGGCTCCGCCCAAGGCACAGATGTAAGAAATGTTGCTTTCCACGGAGCGTCACTGCGAAAGTTCTCGAAGTCAACCCCAGGCGAACCAGCACTGCATAAATGGCAGCAAGCTTTTTCATTCACATGTCCAACGTTCTGATAACTTCTTTGTAAAATTCCTGTTTTAGAGTGCCACTCTGCATCACCCCTCAATCCAATAACAGCGAAATTGTAATGTTCAGCTCCAATTGAAATTCCTTCCGAGCAAACTCGAGCCATGTCCTGGCTGACTCGTCGCAGCATCGATTTCAAGAGGCCCGGCGTTTTCTTGAATTTTTTCGATGGAAAGGCAAAGAGAAGGAAGTGCGTCAGGTAGCTGTGGTTGCGGTTGTTCAGTTTCTGCAGCAATGGGTCGGAAGTATCCCTGTTGGTGGTGAAGTCACAGCTAGTTGGGCACGAATACTTCAAATCATTGTAGGTATCCAAGCCAAGTACTGCCACCAAACTGACTACCTCCAACGGTTGCTTTTTAACAGTGCGGCCACCGTCACCGTGCAGCATCACTGGGATGGTTGTCTCCAGTTTCAAGGATTGTGCTGCAGCCCTCCGAAACACCATGTGGGTTGGATGTTCAGATTGGTAAGTGTTCCAAAAAGTCCTCAGCATCTCACGGGATTGCACACCTGGGTCCAGGCCCCCGAGAAGAAGCCATGGATGCTTCCGCAGAATGTTTACCAAAACGTCCCTTGGATTGAGATAGGGCAGCTGGGCCGTCTCCGCATTCTCAGTGTAATTGTGAAGAGATGAGCGGACATTCCTCAGCAGAATTGTTTTGGTGGTTGGTAGCATGTAAAATGTATGGCTGTTCTTTCCTTTGAGTCTATAATGAATTATTTAAAAAACATGTCACCTTCACTAGCACGACGAAACTTTTTCTGAATCAAGGCTGTAGTTTCAAAGCCATTTTGAATCTGCGAACAGCTCGCTTGTACTGCCTAGAAGCATTTTTCACAGTGCCCTTAAGAATCGACCGGGTGGAATGGTGTAACGTTGATGCCGATAACTCCTGAAGTTCAGCGGATAGGGCATCACCATGTTCAGCAAGCTTTTTGGCAGGAGCCTGGGAGCAGACTCTGACCCTAAGCCACTCAAGGTTGCTCGATTGTAAAAGGTTGCTCGATTGTAAAAAAAAAAATCCTACTTCCTTGACCCTAGCGACAAATGAATTCCGGATAACCGGTGAGACAACTGACAGTTAAGCCAAGAAACGCCATCAGCTATGGATTCGACTATGTGATTCAGCAATGGTCCAGCTTCATCACTGCTCTCACCTGGCATGGGTTCTATTCAACATGGTTTTCCTTGCCCTTATTTGACACGGTTTTCGCAAATGATGTTGGCATCACCCAAAGTTTAAACCATGTTTTCGCCCAATGCAGCGAGTCAGGCCACAGCTCATCGCTCCCAAACATCTATCTAGCATTGCAGCCGCTCGTATGCAGCACGGTTGAAATGGGTGTTGACACCCAAAGCCAGCAAGGCCATTGCTTGCTACACCCCAAAACGGTGCACCACTGTGACTTGTTCAAAAAGCAACACAATAACAAAAAATTGAGGGACCGTGACCTGGAGTTAAACTTAAAGCAACACAGTAACAAAAAAATGAAATGAACACATGCAGTCATCACCACATGAGTGTCACTGAAAGATGCCACACATTGCACATAGAGTGCAACCTCATCGAGATCGCCGACCAGCATTGCGTGGCTCCTGCTTGACACCTCTCCTAGGAGTTGTCTCAGTTGACTGCTCACTTTGCTCTCGTTCTCTCCTTTGCTTGGCCTTCATGTGGTTCAGGAATGGCCTCATAGTGAAACAGAGACTGTCACATTGTTTGGTCATAGAAATTGTTGAAACATGTTGAAACCCATACTTCATTGGGAATTGTCTTGAAATTTTGAATCGGAAGTAGGATGTGAAACCTAAATGACCACCACTCCAGCACCAGCATCTCATACCAAGACCCTGGCTGAGCCCGCATGCACAGGTTCAAGGCTTCGCTGCACCTAAGCTTCACACCGAGGCCGAATGAAAGGGAACAAAGGTGCATGTTTCAGATAGATATGATGCAAACCGCAGGTCATAAGATGTCATAAGCACTTTTTCCCACTCACTCCATCCAATCCAGATTCTCGGAACACCGACATGTTTTCAGGTTTTAATTAGAGGCTTCATCTACCCAACACGTTTTGGTTGGTCCGCCCTCCCACCAGTGACATAAACGAAATAGGGGGGGTGAGGGCGAACTTGCCTATTCAACCCGCCCTCACCCCCTGTGTTGGCCATATTGCGACATCCAGTGCACTGGCTGAATTCTGAAATCAATGCAGCCTCAAGCATATTAACAAGGCCTAGGTCATTGCCCATGAAGATAATCCACATGGCTTGAAAGTTCTTCTCCCAATAGAGCTTAAATCTGTGGGTAGGAGATGCTGTGACGCCAATTTTGAATACGCACACAGTTACACCCACACGTTCACGAAAAGCAACAACCTGTTGCTTGGCATAGCTCAGAATCTTACCAGCTGTTGTAAGTGGAGATAAATTTTTCTGAATCCTGTTGACTATGAAGCAGCTTTGCAGCTTGTCCCACGGCAAATCTGACGGAGATGTTGTTGCCGATAGTTCGTCTAGAATTTTCAGGACCTGCTTGAATTTCTCATCCTAAACGGTGTGGGTCAACGATTCAAAATTCAAACTGACAGTACTGTATGATAACTTGGGGAATTATGTCCTTTCGGTGTTTAGGTATTTACCTAGGTTCCACAACAAATACATGCATTCTTGTGTGCAGGCACGCTTCATCTATTGGGGACGCTTGACTGGCACAAGCACGCGTTGCTGGAATCTTGGGACACTCCAAGTGCTTTATCCTCGGGGTCGTGGTGCAGGATTGGGAGAGACAATTGTTGGGCCAGTACTGCAGTTACAAGTTATATATTCTTAAGCTGAGGGTCTGGAGTTTGGCACGCTTCCCATCTTGTTCAGAAAGTGGAGCAGCACATCTTTTTTGGCCAGTGTAGGGGCAGGTGTATGTGAGAAGTTCCAACAAGAAGTCATCTTCGCCATCCATGGCCCGAGGAAAAGGTGGTGTGTAACATATTCGGAATACAATTGTGGCAGGAATTTTACAATTCAAGGGTATTTATATCACATCAAGTCTGTCGATATAGGTAAGTGATTTCGGTATATGCACATATTCTGAAATACTCTTTGAAAACATCATGCAGTAACGTTATAGCATGTTATAGCCATAGCAGTATAAAGGCAGCTCTACTTGCAAGCCTGGATCATAGCTGATGTTGTTCTATTAATCCGTATCCTGCATGGTATGTCCCACAAACTCGAACCAAAAACATGGTAATGAGATGCCGGAGTCACATCAGCACATCAATGGCAACATGGTATCGATCCAAGGCACTTCATCTGGCAGTTGCGATAGACTGTTTTCAGATTGTCCTGGCACCTGGGCAGGAGAGGCTTATATATATATATATGCATATATAGATTGAAGCAAGGGTTGGGGAGTTGCCGGATTGGCAGGTTGAAACTGTCATTTTGAAATGGGTGTTTTAATCCAAGCTACTCTCTTTTGTAGCCATCAACAATGCCTTTCGTGTGGACCTGTGTCAGTTTGTCAGTCAATCCCGTAAGCTCCTTGTCAATCGCCAAAGCCTTCTGGGACAACCTGGGCTGTTTTGTTACATTACAGCATGCTGATGTCCATAAGGGCAAATGGAAAAACTGAATGGAGGAAAGAAACGCATCCATTGAGGTATTAGGTGTCACATCTGGACCAGCGCCTTCAGTAAGCTTTTGCAGCTTACAAGACCACTTACTCACGCAAGTCAACACCTTGGTGATGTAGGACGAAGGCAAGGCATCAGGGTCGTCCATGAGAGGAAACGCAATCGCTTTCATCTGGGACTTCTGGTTCTCTTTGGAATCCGCATCCAAAAGGACTTCGGCTTCTAGCAGGGTAACACCACACAAACAAGAACGATTTTTCTCATATTCAACTTCGAGCGTATGTAGATTGCAGCTGCTTATATATAATACATTAACAATTGTAAAATTAAATAACGCAATATGTAATTAGCATGTGATGTAATGTGTTAATTAATGTTTTATGTCCTTCAACTTCCTCCGGAAGATCGAAATTATCTGGCGCAGAGATGTCTTTCATACTGTCTTCGACCTCCTGTGGGTCGGCGTCCTCTTCTGCGGTCAAAGTGGTTCGCTTTCTCTTCCTGAGATGTGGTTGCATGATGCATATTATATATATATATATAATCATATCGCCAATCATGTATATATATATATAGATCGATATATTGTGTTAGCTGACATGGCTGACATGTGCAGATGGATGCCCAAGCAATTGTCCAGCAGGAAATCAAAACCAGCCAGGGTTCAATCGACGCCCAGCCAGTGGATCCTCCACCCAATAGACCCGGACGTTTTTTTCGTACAGGTCTCGCCTTTGGCAATGGTGGAGCAACCCGCCAAATGACTGCAAGATGATTGATTTGAATTCTATGTTTGGCGCACAACACCCTGGATGCATGAAAGTGACCTGATCCACCCCGTGTGTTTCTTGCACTCCGCTTTGACTGCGAGAATCCGGGCCCTCGGCATTGCATGTAAAGTCGAGCCCCCCAAAAAGGACATTATGTTGATTCTTAGATTCTGTTTATATGTACACTGTAAAATTTACACTGCAGCATTTCAGCAAAAGCACGCATCCATACCATCGTCGGTCATTGCCTTTTCAGACATCAATGCGCTTGCACCGTTGGATGAAAAGCTCCTGCGACGTTGGGGAAAAACAGGCCAGTTGAGGATTGGGAAGTTTAACAGTCCTTGTCTTCATTCGCATTGAGCCAAAGTTGTTTGACTTCATCTCGGCCACCATTCACAGTATCCTTCCACTTATCCAGAACGGCTTGGGGAACAAGAAGGGATCCATCCTCTCGCGGGGTCATGAGACGGTAGATTCGTTTCATGCCCTGCGAGCTCACCTGCTTGGTTTTGACCTCAGCTACTACAACGCCGAGGACCCTGACGAAAGTAAATCAAACTAAGCACACTTGAATTTTGAAAGAAAACTACAGCAATGTTTACATTAAACACTTGTACTGCAGGGAGATGTTGGTTAGGCCCCAGCAGCTGGAACATCGAAAGCGTCCAGTTGCAAGTTCTCCACATTGCTCACATTCTTTCCAGTAGGGTCCTTCCAGCTAAAGCACCAAAAGTATATAATGGGGACTGATACTTAAGAAGTCTCTCAACATAATTGGGTTCAAAGAGTTGTTGCTTCTCCTGTTTCTCAGACTCAGCAGCCTCCGCTACCTACCGAACAGAGCGGCGAAAGATGTGGTGAAAATGATACTACTTCAGGGGCCTGTGCTTTTTCAAAGAAGCCATATGGATCGTTATCTACCATCAACTCATCGCCATCCACAGCAGGGCCATGCACTGGTTCATCAGGGACATGTTGAGGAGCAGGAATACCAGCGCCAAAGCACTGGGCTAAACCGGTTGCCAAATCAACCTTGGCAATGGCAGTATAAAATTACAGACTATCAAACACCACCACTCGATCCATACCACCACTGCCAATAAGAAACATCAGCCATATCTTGACTCTCAGTCAGTGAATCAAAGGCCGAACCTTCATCAGCACATGCATCCTGAGTGCTAGCGAAATGCAATGAACAGAAACCAAAAACATATTAGTTGACTATACCATAAAACAACTATTTTGGGGCACTATAGCTGCTCTAAAAAAGGTGGTCTGTTGTTGAAACAAGTAGCAGTCTTTGGTGTTTCAATTTCACCTGGTTGGGTTTCCTCATTTGGCCCAGCCAACCCATCCATCCCCGGTGACGGTTGGGATACCACTGGCCCAGCCAACTCATCCATCCCCGGTGACGGTTGGGATACCACTGGTGGTGGTTGGTGGCTGCGAACAGGGGTGGGAACTGGAGGTGCCACGCCCTGCTGTTCGATCTTCTGCTGCTGCGCCTTGTACTCCTGACATCAGCTGTGCGAGGGAATTTATATATGGGTGTTCATCGTCGATCGATATGTGATATTAATATAAACTTTTCTGATAGTACTGTAGCTGCATTCTATATATTATGTCATATTATTTGAGACCCTATGAAATTGTGTTCCAATCCTCTAAGCGCATGAGCTCCGCGTACAACTCCTCATCGGTTTTTGAGTCAAGCTCCATGCTCTCTGATGAACCCATACCAGCCTCCGATTTAATCAAGCTGGCCCCTGAATCCAAAGTAGCCGACGACCACAAACGGGATGGAAGCTCCATGTGTGAAACACCCCAAAACAATTGGATCCCTTGAGCATATAATGCAACCAGGTTTTCATATGAAACTTGGCCGTCCTGAAAAAGTGTAGTTGCAACCAGGTTTTCATATGAAACTTGGCCATCCTGAAAAAGTGTAGATGCAACCATATTTTCATATGAAACTTGGCCGTCCTGAAAAAGTGTAGATGCAACCAGGTTTTCATATGAAACTTGGCCGTCCTGACAAAGTGTAAAAATGAGAATCTCAAAATTGGTGCCCGGGCATTTCCGCCTCTATCCCGGGCATTTCCGCCCCTATCCCGGGTATTTCCGCCCCTAAGATTTTCAGTTTCATATGAAAATTCATTTTTTCATATGAAACCATCCCTTTTCATATGAAACATCCTTTTCATATAAATTACCCCAAACCTTAATTCATATGAATTACCCCAAACCTTTCATATGAAACATCCTTTTCATATGAATTACCTCAAACCTTAATTTGAATTCATATGAATTACCCCAAACCGTTCATATGAAACATCTGCTAGCATACCCAGGATAACACATTTCATATGAAACATCTGCTAGTTTTGCCAACCAGGAAAACATTTCATATGAAAACAAATCAGTTTTGCCAACCCAGGATAACACATTTCATATGAAACAAGTCAGTTTTGCCAACCCAGGATAACACATTTCATATGAAACATCTGCTAGTTTTGCCAACCAGGAAAACATTTCATATGAAAAAAATCAGTTTGCCAACCCAGGATAACACATTTCATATGAAACAAGTCCGTTTTGCCAACCCAGGATAACACATTTCATATGAAACAAGTCCGTTTTGCCAACCCAGGATAACACATTTCATATGAAACATCTGCTAGTTTTGCCAACCAGGAAAACATTTCATATGAAAACAAATCAGTTTTGCCAACCCAGGATAACACATTTCATATGAAATTAATTTCTTTGGGGAACTGAATAGAGATCGATCGAAAACAATTTCATATGAACAGTGTTCTTTTGGGAACCAGATCGATGCATCCCGATAACCCACTTTTCAAAGCTGCCAACTTCCTAGATGCACAGCGGTTCACGGCTGCAAGGGAGGAATAGTGGTTGGAAGTGCATCCCTCCATTCTGGAGGAATGCTAAGTTTTTTTGAACCCCGTGCATACCTGATGGCATCGCGAAGATCTCCCTCTTCGTCCCATGCTATTGACTCATTGCACCACTCCATGTTCGTAAAGAGTGTGATGAGAGAATCGAATGAAGTCACCTGGATTACAAGCAAAAGAAGATAGTGAAGACTTTGATGGCAATGGCACATGGAGAGACACATGAAACAGACACTAGCACATTTCTATAATATCAATAACCTGAAGATTAGTTAATTGACCAATGTTTGATTGCTGATATTACTATTGCCTGAACACTTCATGTTGCCAGCCTCTATGCGGGGCGGACGTTGCGCAGCATCACGCCGTGCCTGGTCCATCACCCGCACCATCTTGCCGGCAAATTTGAAGGCATAGTGCCTTGGATTAGGAAGCACAGGAGTTTCAAACAAGACCTTCATAATTGTTTTCTTTTTTTTGGAAGGGGGGAAGTTGTAAAGCAAAAACAATATATATCACAATGCCAATTGAAGTAGGGCTGCTGGGACTGCTTCAACTTTGAGTTTCCTTTGAACTTCTTCCGGCCATGTTTGTCAACGTATCTGGTGGTCAAAGATATGCTGCTGTTTTTCTCTTCTTGTGTGAGGGAGCCTGCATCCAGTGTTGAAATAGTGATTGATGTAGACCAAATCCAAGTACGTTTAAAGCTCAACGACCCCCATTTCCGCATCCAAAATGCAATCTTGTAGGTCTTAGATGGCAATGTTGTCAATGGCAAAGTATCTTAAGGGCATGCTGATTTATTCCGAGGGCCCAGGTATTACAGTAGATTATCAACAAAAAAAGAAGATTGTACCAAGAATGCCAAGGAGGCTCCGGTATACCCAATTCCATTAGGCGTTCCACAAACCAAACATAGCGAGGATGCATGCATATCAGTGAATTGTGGGGGTTCTCCAGGTAAAAGTCGCCACCAAGAGCTACTGCCAACAACATCAAGATAACGCTCCTGAAAAAAAAACACTTGATTTTTATTCACACCAAAGGCACCATGTTATAATTCAAGATCACATGTATACTGTATATTTTAAGTGAATATTACCGTTACAGTACTATAGTTCAAAACTGTTCAAACATGATTCCAATGCCATCATTTATCACCACCGTGTCCTGGACATCATCTTGTTAGCTCGACGCACCCCTGGAAAATCCTCACACCCAAGGGGTGTGAGTATGGAGCGTTGTGTTGAGCCCCTGTTGACTGGAACCCATGCACTGCATACCACTGCAAGAAATAGCGCCAATGCCGGGTCAGAAGTTAGTATAAGGTGGATGCATAGACTCAGTTGGCAAATGCATGCATACTCTGAAGGTTTCTGAAGTTTTTTTTGGTATATCATCTCATCCACCATGAAACAGGAAAAGAAATTGAAAGAAAAACAGCAACACAGTCCAAATGATACCTAGCCACATCAGCCCAGCATCGCTGTTTATATCCATTGGGGGTCTCTCTGACTTCGGTTTGTTATGCTTTCCATACTCAATGTCAACAGCAGCACTGCGAAGCCCCAGAAACTTTGCCAAGGTAGCGATCCGTGCCACCCCAGCATAGTATTCGAGAACCTGGAATGGAGCCTTGTTTTGCACGGGCATGTCGAGCCAGGAGGTCAAAAGGACCAGCATCACGACAACCTCAGGATTGGGAGATAGGAAAATTAGAAAATTATATATATTATATGGGTTGTTTACTTACATCAAGAACATTCAAGAACAGTTTTCAACGACCAATTGCATGTCGCCAAATCCAAGTTATCTAAGGAATCTATAGGGATGAACTGTATGCTGAGTGGCTTTGGGTGTCTTCATCTTGATCAGGCGGCGCATAAACAGCTCAAATTGCGATGGGGTCATGGCTGCATTCAGCGAGGCTAGTTGATGAAATGTTCACAGTATATCCCTGCGGCACAAATGTCATATGTTAATCATAGAGTAGGTATGAGTATAGGTTATATATACATTATTGCAATAACTCTATCATAGAGTGGATTGCATGTCAATGTGTTTGAAGCCTGTTTGCTTCCTTTGGGGCCAGCTAGTGATAAACTGGAACGTCCTGGAACCATACCAAGGCTGAAGATCAAACATTCATTGCTCCATGTTTTTCAGAACAAAAGAGATCTCGCACATCACCCGCAATCCATAGCCAGGGTCACCTTTCGGCCGAGGACCAATGCCGAACTTGGCACAGTTGATGCCTCCACGCAATTTCGGAAACATTGAACCTGGCCACATGGCAGAAATGAAACATCCGTCCATGGTGAAAAGGTCAAGTCTAACAAGGTGTTGATTGTGGTGATTGGTTTTCGGACGTTTGAAAGGTTGTCAGTTTTTGATTTCAATAATTCGGCAACTAGAAATTTGGACAACAATTTGCACCAAGATCACGTCGCTATGAAACACGTCTTTTTTCCCTCCATGTTGTTCAACCCCAGAGGCCAATGAATTTCTTGAGCCTCATGCCCAAATGTGACATGGTCGTAGGAAATCAATTTGTGTCGAATGAACACAACATCACTCACTTGGAACAGTTGAAGATTGCTAGCAGCTGCTAGCACTGCAGTGGCAAGAATTGCCGCAGGTCACAAGCCGCATCGTAACCCCTCCATTCCAATTCCACAATTGGTCCATACTCCATACATAATATAAATACTCCATAGCTTGTATGATAAATCAAGTATACGGTACAAAGTATATCTAGTAAAACATTGATGTGGCATAATCGTCATTTATTGTATGATGTATGTTGCAGAAATTGCAATAAATTTCTGATATTTGGAGGGCCCATTGCTCATGACTCAAAGCAGGACTCTGGTGAATGAATTAGTCCTCAGAATCCTCCATCTGATGGCCGTTCTCATCCAGGAACGGCTGCACAAAGGAGTGCACGAGCGCATGAAATGCGGCGCTGAACTGCTCTGAGTCCTGAAAGGGTGGAACCTCAACCTCCTCCAGCTTCTTGCGAGTATAGGTCCACCAATCAGCCTGCAGTGCGTAGCTGGGGAATCGGTTTCAACAGTGTGCAAAAACGAGAGAAACTTAACATCTTAATTTGAAACAACGGAGACTGTGCACACCTCATGATTTATGGAACAAATCTTTTTGGAAGAACCAAGCCTGAAGTTTGCTGCAAGACGATCCCAGGCCCTCAGCAGACTCCTGAATCTCGTCCAAGAACACCTTGCGCAGCACAAACCACTTCTCCTTCGCTGGGCTTCTCTGCGGGCAAAAGCGACGGGCAAAGCTCTTCAACTTGCCCGCTTCCTCACCTTTCTCCTTCTCAGCAGGCGGTGCACAAGCATCATCACTGGCGCCAATGGCATCGCCACCTGCACGGGCAGAAGGCTCAGCTGACTCATGCCCACCAGCGCTCACAGAAGGCTGAGCTGACCCACGTCCATCAGCACTGGCAGAAGGTTCAGCTCCAGCATCGGCTTCCTGCAAAGGGGACAAGTTTTTTTGAAAAGCTTCTGCGCCTTCTTTTGAAACAGGACCCCAAGTAATCTTTGGTTGATCAGCAGGCTCCTTGGCCAACTGGTTAGCAGCAGCACGTTCTTCCAAAGCAGACTTCTTGGTGCGAGCCATCCTCTTCTTCTTCGGGACAGGTGCTGGTGGTGCTGGGTCCGCTTTCCATGACGCAGGTGTGGGTTCCACAATGTCGTCGATGGAGATGTGGTGCTTGGTTCGCCCAGCAGCAGGTCTGCGCTTTGGCGCAGGCTCTTCAAGAGCCATGCCCTCTCCATCAACCTCGGCCTTGTTCTTTCCCTTAGTCTTAGGCTTTGCATCAGCCTTAGCCTTTGCAGCAGGCTTAGGCTTTGCAGAAGCCTTAGGCTTTGCACCAGCCTTAGCCTTTGCAGAAGCCTTAGGCTTTGCACCAGCCTTAGCCTTTGCAGAAGCCTTAGGCTTTGCACCAGCCTTAGGCTTTGCACCAGCCTTGGCCTTTGCTTTGGGCTTTCTGCCCCTGGGCGTTTTGCTGGCAGCTTTCAGCTTCCATTGCTCAGTTCGCTTCACAACAGGTGGCTCCTCTGAGTCCTGTTCATAGGCAGCCTCAAGCATCTTTTCGACGAAGTCGTCTGGCTGGGCATCCACTCCAGAACCCAGAGGAGGCTGAGAGTCATCCACAATCTCAACAAACTCTTCAGGTTTGCCTTCCATCTTCTTGTCCACATCCACGACAAGAGGTTCTTCAGGCTCTGCAGCCTTATCATTCTCGATGCCCATGTCCACGGCAAGAGGTTCTGAAGGCTGTCCAGGCTCTGCAGCCTTGTCAATCTCGGTGTCCATGGGCACAGGTGCTTCAGGCTCTCCACCCTTGTCAGTCTGGTCGGTGTCCATGGGAAGAGGTGCTTCAGGCTCTGCAGCCTTGTCAGTCTCGGCGTCCATGGGAAGAGAAGCTTCAGGCTCTGCAGCCTTGTCAGTCTCGGCGTTCATGGGAAGAGAAGCTTCAGGCTCTGCAGCCTTGTCAGTCTCGGTGTCCATGGGAAGAGAAGATTCAGGCTCTGCAGCCTTGTCAATCTCGGTGTCCATGGGAAGAGAAGCTTCAGGCTCTGCAGCCTTGTCAGTCTCAGTGTCCTTGACAAGAGGTGGCGCAGGGTCTTCATCTTTGATCATTGTTCCTGTACAAGGCTCTTGAGGTGTTTCTGCCGGTGAAGTTGGTACGTAGCCCTCGTCCTCAGCCACATCAGCAAGGGTGTCCAGTGCAGGAGGCAACATTGCTGGCTCAGGAATTGGCTCTTCCGTTGGCTCACTAGCCACAGCACTCCCAAGATCTATCTCCAGTGATCGCTTCAAGGGTTGGCCAGCCGGAGAGCCTTCCAGACCTTCCGGTGGTGAAGGTGAGTGCCCCACCAAAGTTGCAGCCACAGCCGAAGCCAGCGGAGAAGACAGTGGCTGGGTCTCGGCATTGTCACGTGCATAGGTCGAAGCAGCTCGCTGAGCCAGTAGCAATCTAATCAAGGGGTGAAAACCCAAAAGACCCATGTTGTTGAAATGGTGGCTAGACGCCTAGACCCAGATGCCATATATTCGTTTTGCAAATCTTGGGGGCTGAAAGAAAAACTGAGTTGCTGTGTCAGTGTCAGTGCAAGAAACTTGAGCTTTGTAATCCTGCCCTCGATTTGAGCTGTAGACATGGGCATTGCATCAACCTCCTCCTTCTTTGTGGTCAGCTTGAGTGGAGAGTCCTCAACGATGACCAACTTCTCAACAGGAATGGTCGGCTCCTCCACCGGTGCCACAACTGGCGGAGCAAGCTCTGACTTCCCGGCTTTCACAGCCCCACCATTACCATCAGGAGCAGGACCATATGGGTCAGATTTCACACACAGGTACATTGTGAAGTCTGAGCTCTCATCATCTGAGTCGTCCACTTCGACGGGAATGTCGGTGCATCCAGATTGCACGTGCCAATGCTTCCAGAGCTCATCAAAGAAAGGATTCACTGCAGTGTCCTGGGCTGGCCAAACTGAAGATGGATTTGGAACTTGCAGTGCGAAAGTGACAGCAGGATACTGTGTTTGAAGAGTAATTATATATAAGTTGCCCACTATCATTATAGATATTCTATAGTTATAGTTTACAATAAAATGATCAAATAGAATTATATAATATCTCGATATAAAAAAAATCCACATCGTATCTAATAATAATAATGAATATTGCAACATATACTTTTTTAAAACCCCCATTGGTTTGCTGTGCACAACCAAAGATCTCTTCGCTGTGGGCTCTTTTCCATCACCTTGTCATGGCCACCCTTCCTGACGCCGTATGTGAAGAGCTTCTTCAAGCCCCAAGCGTCAGCATGTAAGGCCACAGGGTCGAGGGGAGCACAGCAGATCGACCGCAAGATGTGAACCTTGAAGGGAATTGAAAACATCCCACAAAAACAGGGGCCAAAAACGAATTGTCAAGACATTTGATCAATAATATCAATGTTGTCATATCCACCCATTTTTTCACATGCTCATTGGGGACCGTAAAGAACATCAGCCATATATCATAATGTTTTATTTTTGCAAGCTTCCCTTCAAAAGACTTTTGGTTTGAAACACATGGCCTCTTTCTTGAGATCTAGCACCGATGGGGACTTGGGCTTCCGTTGCTGAGGGCACCACCACTGCGCCAGAATGGTTAATGCCCGGCAATTCAACGCAATGGCAGGCATACTTGGTTTATTCACCAATTCTGGCTTCACCCATTTTAGAAGCGTCCAGTTATTTTCCCTCAACCGGCTTCGAATCACCCGGCAAGCTTCCCACTGTTGGCCCAACGAAAGTGGCTTCTCTGGTTCAACCACCGCTTGCTCCAGCACGGCAGGAACCAACTCAGCTGAAGCGGGCCGGCCAAGTCTGCTGTGGGAGGGCATGGCAAAAGCTATAAATGCCACCTAGCAGTACTGCAGCACCTTGGGAAAAACACTTCAGATCAATTCAGGAGCTCCTTCAAGAGGTTGCAGACTGTCATGTCGATTTATATGATTTTTGAAGTGTGTTTCTCCATTCTTCCGTGGTTGAAACTTTGAACTTTGAATTTCCAAAAACAACAATCTGAAAAGTAAGCCATGTCTGATCTCCCAGCACGTTTGTTAATAAATGAGACGGGCCAACCATTTCCCAGGCCAGATTGGGATGGGCCAAACCCATGAATGGCATAGCTCCAGTGGCGGAGGTTCTATTGTTTTGACTTCCAGCTGAATGTTTTTGATCCTATCTTGGATTCATTGAAGTATGGAAGTTACTTTGGAAAATTAGTTGGCCGAAAGCTATGGTCTGGGAAATGTTCTTGCCTGACCGACTTGAGCTTCAGCGCTGATTGAAAGAAACCTGTGGCCGTGTGCAGGGCCTGGTGGCAGCAGGATTCACTTGAAATGACCCTCAATCTTGGTCCAAAACTGGTAAATATTGATTTCTGCCCCTGGCCATTTTTTCCGCCCCTGGGTAGTCAGGGTTGTTTTTCTCAGTAAGGTCGGAAATAAGACAGGCCTAGGAAGACCAAGGTATATATATTATCTGACCCCTAGTTACAAAATGAGTCACCGATTTTGCTCGACTCGCATCCGCTCGCATCCGTTGGCTCGATTTACCCTTTACAGAATGGCGGGATTGGGGGTGGCTATACTCGCACTATCCTAGGATCCCTGGGAAGTAACGTGCAACAGCCCGGCCAACCCGAGTCGCGGTTCATTTTTTCCGTTCTTTTGCGTTCATCCGTCTGTTTTGGCGTGACGCTGTCTGAGTGGCCAAGCTAAACATTAAATAAAACGTTGGATGTCATAATCAAAAAATATATAAATATCGATATATATATATATTATCTGACCCCTAGTTACAAAATAAGTCACCGATTTTGCTCGACTCGCATCCGCTCGCATCCGTTAGCTCGATTTGCCCTTTACAGAATGGTGGGGACTGGGGGTGGCTATACTCGCACTATCCTAGGATCCCTGGGAAGTAACCTGGAACAGTCCGGCCAACCCGAGTCGCGACTGATGTTAAATTTGTTCATATTGGCATCAATAAAGTGCACTTATCAGACTGCATTGGAACTTGATGCATTCAATATACACTCTTATTTAAGATCTCCTAGGCTATGAAAATTATTCTGTGATTTTTTGATTCCATCCAGTTTGTAGGGGCTATAGTTGAGTATTATCCATTTACGCTTTGAATTCATCCAATTTGTAGTAATTATTAATTAGCCCTCCAGACTCCGACAGAATGGTCGGGACTGGAAGGTAACAAATTCGCACTTCCAATGCAAAATTCCGGTACCAGGGAGGGGTCCACTTACAAAATAGCAAAACCCAGGGTCAAAATTTTGCACAAAATAATAGCCAAAAACCATTCTGTAACGGCCCTAAGGCCTCAGATTTAATAACAAAAATTTCAACGAATATATAAAAAAATATATAATATTTTAATATCAAATATTAATTATTTTAATTTCTCCTTATTTTCTTGCTAATTTCATACCCTATTCCATTTCCTCCCAATTTAGAAATAATTAATATATTAATTTATAAAAATAATATCTTAAAAATTAATATATATATAAAATTTATCAAAAAACAAACATTTTTTATTATGTTATAAAAATTTCCAAAAATAATTTATAAATATTAAATTATTATAACCTTAAAAAAATTATATATTATTCCAATTTATATAAATTCAAAAAATATGATTTATAAATTACAATTCAAAAAACAAAATATAATTTCCAATCCAAATATTTAGGAAATTATTCCAATATCGTATTATTTTTATTAAATAAAACATATCAATTATATATTTTTTTAAATAATTAGGTATAATTAGGCCGTTGGTCAGCCAAAATCGTTTTTTACCATCCCATTGCTAACGGGAATCTAGCGGGTAAAATTACGTATAAATTTGTACAAGTAATTTTCTTTTTCCCCACCTGTCAGGTAAGGGTCATTAGATTTTATCAGAGTTGTTTCTCGGTTCCGCCTCCACCTCCTCCTCGCAGTCCAAATCCCAGTAGGCACAGCCGGACCTCCACCGCGAATGCCAAATCCCAGTAGGCACTGCCGGACCTCAACCGCAACTGCCAATCGTAGTGGGTACTGCCGGACCTCAACCGCGACTTCCAGATCACAATGGGCACTATCGAACCTCAACCGCGATTTCCAAATCACAATAGGCACTACCAGAC